>CM053793.1:569900499-570092999 GCA_028749045.1 Cupressus sempervirens
ATGCAAAATATCCCAATACTATACTCATCACAAAATTTTAAATCCCAATAAAAGACTAATAACACAAAATTTCCAACTAATCCATTTTTCATTGTATCCTTCACTTAACTATTAAGAATGTTATCTAACAATAACTAACACCATCATAATGACTTTAACCCTTAAAACAACTCCAATATCCTAAATCAAAATAAATACTAACTATTATTTTCAAAATAATAATAATAATTATTCACTAACATTAATATAAACTAAAATAACATTACTTCCCTAATCACGTTCTACTTCCAATCCTTTCAAATCTTCATTAAAAAATATATTAATTTTAAATTAAAATACCTAAACAATACTACCTAAATACTAATTCTATTTACAAAAGTAAGTTTAAATAATACCAACTTAAACTTCTTCCTATACTACTATAATTAAAAATTAATAATAAATCTAATCACTAATATACTAACTAAAAAACATACTAAAACACTAACATCTATCAATAAATAACCTTTGCTAAATTCTAATATCTAAATTCAAATATAAATTTCATAAAATATAAATTAACATCTAACATTAATTAAGTCTATGAACTTTATTACTTACTAACATTATCCTAACCTAACATCTAATATAACTAACTTAACAACTAACATATCCTATCTTAACTCTAACACGTAACATACACCTAACCTACATTCCACTTGGCAAGTGGACCAGCCACTTGCTTGGGCATTCCCCAAGGAGATGCTCAAGACCAATACACATGCTCATAAGGGGGGCTGGTCAAGAACCAAGGAAGGAGGAATTAAAAAGGTGAGGTGAAAATAAAGTTTATATGATGAATGTTCACTTGCTTTGTTCAAACCAAAACTCACACCCACTTTTGGTTGATGGAAATTTATGAAATAATCATCTTGCTTGGGGATTACTACCACTCCAAAGTCAACAAAGGAGTGCAGGGCTGCATAAAGTATAAAATTAAAAATCTTTAAGCCTCATTATTCTTTTTTCCAAATCAACATATCAAGTCCATTCTGACATAGGGGCATGTGAGAAGACTCATAAGGCATTTTGGAGGGAAGTGAATTAAGAGTTATGGCTAAAAGTTTAGAGGGTGGGACTTAGGATAGACTTAGAATAGTTAGATATTTATTTTATTTATTATTATTATTGTTTCAATGTATTTTATGTCACTTATAAAATAAATAAAAGGAATGTTAAAAAGAATCTCGAAGGAGATGCTCTGTTCACAAAAGAATTAATTGATTTTCCTATACAAAGGGCAGATAGCTTTTTGCTCTTAAAAATAAATTATTTTCTTCAAGTCCTTTTTTTTGTAAGTGTAAGATTTGCAAATAAAATTTAATTTATATGGTAGGGGGATCTTTTTTCTTTTAAATTCCTAGGATAATTAGTAGCATACATGTTGATGCTATATTGATGCACTAAAAAATGATTATTTTTCTTCTCAATTATTGCAAAATACAAAATGAAGTACCATTCATATAAATTTATTTTCCTCTAAACCATGTTCGAAGTCAAATTGCATAAATTAAGTAACTTCATTGTATCCAATTACCAAAAATCATACGAATACAAATTCAAATTAAATAATACTATAGGGAAAGTAAAACATCATTGCATCAAATAATTGATAAACTTATGCATATAAATTGAATCATAAGGAATATCATAAGAAAGGAAAATACTATTTTATTTTTCAATATACATGGGCTAGCCACTTCTTACTCATTTTATTGAATCATCTAATTCAAGGAATCCATTGGGAAAGAACTAGGGAAGAAATCCTGCCATCATGGCCATTTTGAAAATAAGTTTAACATATAATATTTTATAATAGGATCATTATCCGGAGGAGAAAACTCCCAACACATTTTAATTGAAACAAAAACTCTGAGATCCTTCTTGGATCCATAACAAGGTAGCAACTATGAAATTTGTAATTCCATCAAGGTAATCATGAAGAGAAGAAAATTGACTAGGAGACAAACGGATTTAACACAAAGACACAATCAACCCATTTAATACCATCCTTATTTTTCACAATAGGTTCATTCATCAAACCTAACTAGGGAGAAGGCGAATTTTTCCAAGTAGTAGAAGTCGATCACAACACCATAACAGAGTCCCTTTTAAGGCTAATATCACAAGAACTTTTGTTCTTTCATAGATGCTCTTTTGAGGCTAATATCACAAGAACTTCTATTCTTACACTTCTCAATTTCCCAAAACACAAACATGGTTTGTATTGATGAGTAGGGGCCCATAACACCCTACTCTCTCCCTCTCCTCATCATGAGGAGAAACTCTGCATTGTTGGAGTCCAATTGAAGCCCTCCTCCCATACATGACCACTTCTGCCCTATTCAAGGGTGAGTAATGCCAACACATCCCTTACAATTTCCCTCAAAAATCAAATGTAAAACATGGAGGAAAAAATTTAAAGAAATCCAATTACAATCCCATCCCAAACATGTTCATCAAACACATGAACACACATATGCAAAAACCTACTTTAAGAAATGAAACACAATTTGAAGACACAAGCTTGAAGGATTCCTACCCTCACAATATGGTTATGGAAAACTAAAATTTGAGAAGAGTTTTCCTTCCTTCTCTTTCAATCATAACTTTTCTCTCTAAAACTAGAGGATAGGTGAAAAATCTTCCACTCTCAAATCTTCCATTAAATAGTCTCCCAACTCAACCACCTATAAAATGCAGTAACTCCCCCACTTGACTAAAGGCTTCTAGAGTCTTCTAACTCAATCTTGTCATTAAGGAAAACCTCATGGTGGAGTATAGCTTGTCAAACTTATGGTGTAACTTAAATTTTTGCACTAAAGCAAAAATGAGATATTTGGGTGGTCACAAAAGTCAATGAAAAGGGTTAGAGGGGTGGAAAATGCCCCCAACTTATACATATACCCACTAGATACCTAGTTTTTGTAATTTTTTGCCTCTAGGACTATTTAATGAACTATTAAATTGCTTAAAATATTTGGACTTTCTAAAAACCTTAGAAAATGAAATCTTACCATTAAACCCTAAATAGGGTAACTAACCCCGTTTACCAACTAATTAGTATTAGGTCACTAACCTAGTCCAACTTAGATTTTTAGACTACTCGGCTAACCCTAATTATCATGTTGAAATGCATATATGAATCAAGAGTGTCAAGTGGAACTATAAATTCATAGTTACAAAACATTAACACTTAATGATTACAAAATGATACAAACATTCAAATTACAATACAAAATAAAAATCTAATGGGCTCTGCATCTTTCATTAGACTCAACCCTGATTTTCACAAATGGTACATAGGGTCTACTTCTAATTCTCTATTAGATTTCCTAGCTAACAATCCTACTCACTTCATTTCACACATCAATAGCTCGAGAAAAATCACATTTATACATTTACAACTCATTTGGGTAATCACATAGATCAAAACATCAACTTATTCATTAATTCTAATTTAAATACTAGCATAATCATTATTACACATGCATATACCTAAACATCATAAAAATCACCAATAAGGAATACTAAACTATTAGAATGGATATAACCTAATCATTAAGGTACCATAATCAATTTCATCATTATAAGGTGAAACACCTTGTATCATCATTAGTGCAAATTAATGTTTAAATACTCAAGATAATGTAGTAGTTATCGAATCACTGAGTATTTAAAACATGAATGTATCAACTAAAATCAATTTCAATTAGGACATCTAAACCATAAAACATTACTTCATATCCATTCAAATCTCTTATATAGATTTAATAGAGAAATTCATATTTGATAAGTACATATGAGGAGGGACCTTATAACAACTGGTTAATTGTGTATTGTCTTTAATGTTACACAAAATGTCATATCTTTACTAGTTAGTTTATGCCTAACTCACTCAGTCAATGAAGATAGTTTCCTATATCTATCGAGCATTCTAGTGTTTTCCAATTTTAGAGGTTAATGACTATCGAGTTCACTTAGACATCAAAGAGAAGTTCGTAGAAGTTGAGTATTAACTGAGATCACTAAGGTAATATAGGAAATTTGGATGGAACTAGTGTTAACCAAGCTCACTCAGTTATCAAAGAAAGTTTGTGAAGATGAAGTGTTAACCTAGTTCACTTGGTTAACATAGGAAAATCATTTTTGAGTTAGTGTCTACCGAGTAGGGTTAGCTAATGAAGGATTTTCTTATTCTTTCATATTGAGTTTATTGGATTTTTTTGTTGGTTCTAGCTGACTGAGGAGATGAATATTAATTATTCTAAGATATATTCAAGTTGACTTGACAATATTTATTATATAAGTATAAGGTCAAGTTGCAGATTGAATGTGTGTGAGTACATGGAAGAGTAGAAGATGCTAAGAGGAAGTGAACTAGAAGGATAAGAAGAATATCCTTAAGGAGTTGCAAAGATACATTCGATTAGGAAGGAACATGTATTTGAGCTAGAAATGAGATCTATAATCAATAGTTTAGCTGCATCAAACACTAGGTCATCTCATTGCTACATTCTAACCATTGTAGTAGTGATCTAAATATATTAATAGAGTTCGCTTAATAGCTATTTGTAAACCCTCTAATAAGGTGGAATTTCTAGATTGAAGTGTCTAAAGACCTCCAACAAGGCCACTCCTAACAAGGTGATTAAATCCTATAATAGGGTTACACCTAATAGTGTGTTTTGTAACCTTTAATAGAGTTGGCTCCTAATAGGGCTCACTTTAGAAGAGTGAAAATCAGTAACTAGTTATAATTAATGGTTTTTCCAAAATTGGGTTTCTAGGTTTAATCTTGGTGTCACTTGTGTTCATTTTATTTCTTTCATGTGTATGTAGCTAAGTTAATTAAAGTAGTCATAGATAATATCCTAAGATTTTTATGTTAAGCATTTGTTGAGTTACAAATGCTATTTCAGTGGTTACCAAGTTAAAGCATATTATCAGTATTAATTGAGTGCCTGTGTGTTTACTAAGCTATGGTATTTTAGAAATTATGTTTTGCTCTAATATCTAAGGGATCTAGGATTTATTTTAGTGGTAACTAATTCACCCCTACCCTCTTAGTTACTCCTCTTATATTTCAATAGTTGGTATCAGAGCTCTTGGTGCTTGCAGAAAAAGTTTCAAGGACCTAAGATAAAAGATTAGGATGTCTTACAAAAGAGAGATTCCTAAGCTAAATAGAGATAACTTTGAGGCATGGAGAGAACTTACGAAGTTGCACCTAGAAACCATTAGTGATTTAGGTTTGAAATTTTTGAAAAATGCTTACAAGGATCCTATTGGAACATTAATCATGGAGGAGATTGTTGAAAGGAAAAATCATAACATTATGATGGTTGACATTGCACCAGCTCTTAACTATGTTGAATTTGATGAGTTCAAAGGATGTGCTACTACTCATGACATGTGGACCAAAATAAAGGATATCTATATATGGAGGTGGTGATAATGTGAAAAGAGCCAAAGTAGAAAGCTTGAGAGGTTAGTTTGATCAGATGAAAATGAGAGAGGATGAAAACATTGAAAACTATGTTGAGAGAATTAAAGCTAGTGCAAGTGTAATCAAAGCCTCTAGAGGAACAATTGAAGATGGAATAGTGGTAAGAAAGGTGCTCATAACCCTTCTTCTTATCTATGCAATTAGAGTGTCTTCTATTCAAGAGATGAGATGTGATCCAAAAAACAAGATAAATTTGGGTGCTCTAGTTGGAATATTGACTACATTTGAGCTAGAGATAACTATAACAATTATACTCCTAGTTCTAGCAATCCTAAGTCTACATTTAAAGCCAAATTGTCACTCAAGGAAAAAAATTCAAATTCTAAAGGAAAATAATCTAAAAGTGAAGAGAAAGATAGTTCTGACAGTGATCTTGAAGCCATTGAAGCATTAATAGCAAGAAGGTATCCAAAAAGAAAAGGAAAGTATAAAGGTAAAATTCCTTTAATTTGTTTGTGTTTTGAAGAAGTTAGTCACATTGCTACAAGGTGTCCAAATAGAGAAAACAAAGATGAAAAAGAGTCATTTTTTATGGCTAAAGACTTAGATAGTAGTGATGATGATGAAATGATCTATATTGCTGTAAAAAGTGAATCTAACAATGAAGAAGTTAAAATGGCACTTATCTCTCATGTTAGCAAAAATGATACATGGATTATTGATAGTGGTTTCTCACATCATATAACCAGTGATAAGAAAAAGTTTGAACATTTGGAACATTATGATGGTGGAAGTGTAAGATTTGGAAAAAATGAACCATGTTGCATAATAGGAAAAGGTTGTATCTCAGTAACCAATGAACTTAGATATGATAATGCTTATAATTGGGTTGAAGGACTAAAGCATAATCTACTAAGTGTGGCATAGTTGAATAACATTGGATTCAAGGTAGAATTCATGAACAGGAAGGCCAAGCTACTAGATGCAAAATAAAATCTAGTTGGGTCTAGAAACCAAACAAAAGGTAACCTATTCTACCTAGATCTTAGTGAAATTTCATGTTTCATTACTCAAGTAGAAGAAAGATGGTTGTGGCATAAAAGGTTGTGTATGTGAACTTTGATAATTTGATCAAGATAACCAAAAAAATAAAGAGTGAGAGGTATTCTTAGCTTGAGAAAACTTGACATGGGTCTATACAAAAATTGTCAAATTAGTGAGATGGGCAAGACAAGTTTCAAAAGAAAGAAGTATCATTCTGAAGAAGTCTTAGAGCTAGTTCATCCTGACTTATGTGGACCTATTGGAATTGGAAGATACAGTGGAGATAAGTACTTTATTAATTTTTATTGATGATTATTCTAGAATGATAACTGTAATGTATCTGTAAGATAAATCTGAAGCTTTTCAAAAGTTTAAGTGGTATCTGGCAAGAGTAGAAAAGAAAATAGAAAAGAAACTATAGTTTTTGAGATTAGATAGAGGAGGTAAATTAATTTCTAATGAGTTCAATGAATTCTACACTAAAAGAGGAATCAAAAGATAAGTATCAACCCTTGGTACACCACAATAGAATGGTATAGCTAAAAGAAAGAACAAATCAATCATGGATTCTACAAGAACCTTGATGATAGAAAAGAATGTTGCAATCAAATGCTAGAAGGAAGTAATTAGTAACACAATGCATACCTTGAATAGAGTACAACTAAAGAAAGACTCAAATTTAAATTCTTATGAACTATGGTATGGATACAAACATAATGTAAGCTACTTGAAAGTATTTGATAGCAAATGTTATATTCTAAAAGAGACTAGGAAAGGTAAATTTGATGTCAAAAGTGATGAAGGTATATTCCTAGGATACTCTAGTAGAAGTAAAGCATATAAAAGTTTGAAATTTTTTACTCATAAAAGTATAGAAAGTGCACATCTAAGGATTGATGAGCTTATAGAAAAGAGTGAAGAAGAGAGAAGAAAAGACCTGAGGATTACATAAAGTTTATTTACTTTGAACCTAATACATTGCCAAATCTAATTGGAAGTCAGTAGACTTTACCTCCCAAGTCCACAAAATCTCCAAAAGCACCTGAGTTGTATCTAGTGCAACCCAGATCACATTGTGAAGGACTTAAGTTGTAGTCACAAGCTACCAAGTTGTAGCCAGAGAAAATTGAGTCTAAATGACTCGAGTCACAGATAATGGGACCTGAGCTTGATACAAAAGATCATGGTGAGGCTAGTGGACCAGGTTCTAGATCCAAAATACCTGTGTTGGCATGATATGTTAGAAGGCACCATGCACCTGATCATATCTTTAGAGAAAAGTCATATGGTATAGTAACAAGAACCAAATTGAAAGGTACATGTTTGCTAATTGAATTTGAACCTAGATCACTTAAAGATGCTTTGGATAATGAAAGTTGGATAGAAGCAATGAATGAAGAGGTAGAATAGATAGAAAGGAATACAACTTGGAATATTTTTTCTAGACCCAAGGATAAATGTATAATTGGCACAAAGTGGGTTTTTCAGAAATAAGATGAATGAAGATCAATAAGTTTCTAGAAACAAAGCAAAATTAGTACATGCAAAGGTTATTCTCAAAAAGAAGGTATTGGTTATGGTGGAACTTTTGCTCTTGTTGCAAGATTAGAGGGTGTTAGGAATTTAATTGCTTATGCTACACATAAAGGATTTAAAGTTTATCAAATGGATGTCAAATCTACATTCTTGATTGGAATTTTTGAAGAGGAAGTTTACATAGAACAACATGAAGGTTTTTTAGATCCTAGAAAAAATGATATGGTTTGTAAATTGCACAAAGAAATGTATGTTCTCAAGAAAGCTCCTAGAGCTTAGTATGAAAGACTTCATAACTATTTGATGAAGACTAGTTTTCAAAGAAAAAATGATAACATTAACCTTTATATCAAAGAAGGATGAATCAAGAAGATTGTGTTGGCAGAACTCTTTGTGGATAGCATATTGTTTACTAAAAATCATGATTTGTGCAAATCTTTTTCAAAGGAAATGAGTAAGGAATCTTAGATATCGATGTTTGGAGAGATAAAATTCTTTGTTGGATTATAGATTCAATAGAATAAAGAAGGTATCTACATTACTCAATCTAAAGATCAAGGAGATAGTAAAGAAATTTGGAATGGAAGATTCAAGACCAATTGGAACACCTATGTCTACTAGAAATAAGCTTTTCAAAAATGATGACTCCAAGAAAGGAGATCAGACCACATACAGATCAATGATTGGTAAACTACAATATGTAGTGCATACACTTGTTACAAGTTAGAGTTTTTATTGCACCAAAAGATTGACCTATTAATGCTTGATACAACCACTAGACTTATAGAACATAGGAGGCTATTAAGCCATGTGACAGATCCCAAATGGAAAGGCTACAGGTTAGTCCAACTATTCTCCCGTCAATGTTACTTGAGGAGATTCAAACCTACGATCAAGCTCTGATACCATGTAGAAGTTGATGAATGCCAAGTTTACATTATGCCAAGATCACCTACATGCAAATAACCTACTAAAGAGAAACCAAAGAAGGAAGGAACAAGGGCTTGAAGAAACAAAGAGAAATTATATTGCAACAATGAAAAAATAAAATTACTGTACAAAATGCAAAGCGAGAACCTATTTATAAAGGACTCTAGAAATTAGAAAGTGCTAGAAAGTGCTAGGAGATAAGAATGACAACTAAGCATACATCCAAAAAAGGTGGGATATTCTCGATCAAGGTGAGAGGATAAGTATGACTTAGGTAGGAACAAACTCTTGTGTTGTCAACAACTCCTAAACTACAACTAATAAATAAATGTATTTTACTAAGTAAACTTAAGTAAAAGAGTAAATAATAATTATTTACTCTAACACATACAAGCCTTGATATTGCATTAGTAGTTAGTACGGTGGTAAGATTTTCAGCAAATCCTAAAGAAAATCATATGATGGTAATAAAGAGAATCATGAAGTATCTAAAGGGTTTAAAGATTATGGATTATGGTACAAGAAAGGAGGCACTTTATATTTGAAAGCCTTTATCGATGCTGATTGGATAGGAAGTGTTAATGATAGGAAGAGCACTAGTGGTGGAGCATTCTTTCTTAGTAAAAGACTAGTGTCTTGGATAAGCAAGAAGAAAAATTGTATTTCTTAGTCTATAGAAAAAGTAGATTATGTTGCAACAATAGTTAATTGCTCCAATTTTGTTTCTTTCAAGCAACTGTTTGCAAGTATGAAGGTAGAAATCAAGGATCTAGTGGTTATGTTTTGTGATAACACTAGTGCAATTAATATATCAAAGAATCTTGTGATGCATACAAGGACCAAGCACATTGCAGTAAAATATCATTTTTTGAGAGAACTGGTGTAAGATAAACAGGTAAGATTGGAATATATAAATACTAAAGAAAAAATTGTATATATTTTCCCCGAACCATTACCTAAGGATGCATTTTTATATCTAAGAGGTAGGTTAGGGGTTATTCCCCTATCTAATGCTCAGCAAATGAATTATAGTGATGCATCAACCAATGCATGTTGAAGATCAATCAAGTTGATGTAGTATTGAAATGATAGATTGCATATGAATTAGTACATGAGGTACATTGATATTTATTGAATATTGTCTTTGGCATGAGATGTCAAAGAGGGAGAGTCTACTGTCATTTTCACAAAAAAGTTATAAAGAGGGAGAGTTTGTAGAAATTTCATTCATAGATGTCAAAGAGGGAGAACACGGTTTGAATTATTCAAAGCTGATATCAAAGAGGGAGTGTTTGATATCAAAAGAAGATTTTGATGATAGAGTTTTCTAAAGTTAGAGTAAAAAACTAAAGGTAGGGGGAGTTCACACTGATAAAGGGAGTTCTCATGGATGAGAATCAAAATGAAACTAAGGATCTTTTCCTTACTATTATTTTTCTCTAAAATTCCATTGTATCATGATGTTGTGTTTTCATCAATGCTAAAGAGGGATATTGTTGAATACAATTGGTTAATTGTGCATTGTCTTTGATGTTACAAAAAATGCCATATCTTTACCAGTCAGTGTATGTCAAGCTCACTTAGGCAACGAAGATAGTTTTTAGTGTTTGTTGAGCATTCTAGTGTTTGTCAAGTTCAAAAGTTACTGACTATTGAGTTCACTTGGGTGTCAAAGAGAAGTTTGCAAAACTTGAGTGTTGATCAAGTTTAGTTAAGTAACAAAGGAAATTTGGATGAAACTAGTGTTAACTAAGCTCACTTAGTTACCAAATAAAGTTTTGAAGATGTAGTGTTAATAAAGTTCACTTGGTTAACACAAGAAAATCATTTTTGTGTTAGTGTCTACTAAGCAGGGTGAGGTAATGAAGGATTTTCTTATTTTGGCATATTAAGTTTATTGGATTTATTTGTTGGTTCTAGTTGACTAAGGATATGAATATGAATTAGTTTAAGATATATTCAACTTGACTTGACAATGTTTATGATGTAAGTATGAGGTCAAGTTGTGGATTGAATGTGTGTGAGTAAGTGGAAGAATAGAATATGCTACAAGGAAGAGAACTAGAAGGATATGATGAATAACCTTAAGGAGCTGTACAAAGATACAATCAATCAGGAATGATCATGTATTCAAGCCAAAAATGAGATTTGTAATCAACAATTTAGTTGCATCAGAAATCAGGTCATCTCATTATTACTCTATAACCATTGTAGTAGTGATCTAAATCTCTTAACAGAGTTGGCTTAATAGTTATTTGTAAATCCTCTAACATGGTTCCATTTCTAGATTAAAGTGCCTAAAAACCTCTAATAAGGCCACTCCTAATAGGGTGATTAAATCCTCTAATAATGTGTTTTTGTAACCTTTAATAGGGTTGACTTCTAATAGGGCTCATTTTAGAAGAGTGAAAATTAGTAACTAGTTGCAATTGGTGGTTTTTCCCAAATTGGGTTTCCATGTTAAATCTTGGTGTCACTTGTGTTCATGCAATTTCTTTCATGTTTATGCAACTAAGTTAATTAAAGTTAATCACAGATAATATCTTAAGATTTTCATGTTAAGCACTTTCTAAGTTACAACTATTATTTTAGTGGTTATTGTGTTACAACATGTTATTAGTATTAATAGAGTGCCTATCTATTTATCAAGCTATAGTATTTTAGAGTTTATGTTCTATTCTGACATCTAAGGGATCTAGGAATTTTTTTAGTGGTAACTGACTCACCCCTCCCCTCTTAGTTACTCTTATATTTCAAACAATTTGATCATAATAATAATCAATGAGTGACTTAGGGATTCTCATCCTATTCTTTATTTTATTTTGAATTCATCAAAATAACCATCCAAAATTGTCTCAATTTTTTTACCTAATTATTCAATGTAACCATTGATTTTCTTAGTTATGGGTCTGTCCTTACCCCATACTATGTCTTTAATGGTAGGAAATGAATTATGTACATAAAATAATATACATAGTATGAGTGAGCCAAACTTACAAGATGTATTGTTTTCCTTTCTAATGCCTCTCAGACTCTCTACTAGTTGGATCAACTACAACTCAACTGTTGACATATTAGTCAAGTTTGTTATTAGTGACATACACTTATTTAGATTGTAGGTATCTACTAAGTTCATTATATAGTTAATAGTGTTATCCAAGCATTACTGAGTTCTATAGTTGCTACTAAGTCCTTTAGACAAATTTCAGTGTATGTTGAGTTTACTAGTGCAAACCATGCTATTTAGTGCTTATCGAGTTTGCAGTTGATGTGATGCAAGTCTAGTGTTGACCAAGCTACTCAACGTTAACCAAGTGTCTCAGCTTATACCAAGCTCAAGGTGATAGTGTTTACTAAGCTATGCAGTGTAAACCAAGTAATTAAGTTTATATGATAAGTTTTACAGTATTCACCAAGTCACTAGTGCAGATCAAGTTCAAGACTACTTGGAAGTGATGTGTATGGATCAAGCTTCTACATATACCATGTACATGATGATGTTGAGCATTGACAGTGGATGCCAATTATCAAAACCTCACCGAGTTAGTCTTCAGAGCCCGAGTTTCTAGACTTTGGCTAACTTTGTAGTATTTTGTGTAAACTTGTATTGTTGCCAACTTTGTAATTGTATAACTGGATTAGTATATATGTAATATATTATATTACATCCAATGTATGTATTGAAGATGTATGGAATATAAATGGAATTAATGTGAAGAGTGGAAGTGCAAATTACAAAGGCTACAAAAGTATAAGGAGTAGCAAAGATTCATCTATCACCGCAAGGTGATCTATACACTTAAAGGAATCTCATTCAGCAAACCAAGTTGCAAATTAGAGATTAGCTATTGCTTCATCCTAATAGGTGGATTAGTTAAATCCTTTAACAAGGTAGACCTAACAATCTTATGCAAATCTCTTTATCGAGTGCATACTTCATTGTATGTTTTTAAATCCTTTAACAAGGTGGACCTAGGAATCTTTATTGCTCCTAATAGGGAAAAATATCAAAAGTGATCAATGCAAGCCTTAATAGGCCAACTTTATATTGCATTACTAATGCTTGTGGGTATCATCCCCACCCCACTTTTACTTTCTATTTGGAAGGGTTTTGGGTCACCAAATCTTTGTGTCAAAGTGTTATATGTGCCTTCATGCTTTTAGTTTCTCATGCATGCAATTCGATCAATATTGATTAATTGTTAATTGGATTAAAGTTTTATAAGTTGTAGAAGTTATAGATTCACCCTTCCCCTCTCAATAACATAGCCTTTAAGAATATTTCTATCAATAGATTATTTCCAACAATTGGTATCAGTGCATTGTAGTTCTTAGAGAAAAGTTTAACAACTTGAGCAAAGATCAAAGACCATGGAGATATTTAGACTTGACAAGGCTATTGACAATGAGAAGCTAGATTTGGAAATGGCTATTGCCCAACTCAAAAAAGAAAAGGAGGAACTCTCTTTATCCATAAAAAGAAGAAAAGATCTTGCAATCCAAATGAATGATCACCTATACATTGAAGACTTTCATTCAAGCAGCCCAGATGAAGAAATTGAAGTAATCAAAGAACTCCTTGAAAAGAATGGTTCACTACAAGAAGATGTAAGAAAGCTAAGAAGAGAACATGAAATTTAGTTATTAAGGCTATGTGAAGTCATGGAAGAGAAAAATAAGATAAAAGAAGAAATAGAAGGAAAGGGTAATGAGATTGAACATCTATCCCTCTAGTAGACTGACTTCATTAATCAACCCAAAAATGAAAACAAAGAAATCATGAATCTAAGGTTAGAAAATAAAAGATTGCAGAATGATCTAGACTCTAAAAGGAAAATCATTGAAAGAATGATGAAATCCCAAGTAGACATGAATCAGTTGAATGAACAAAATCATCATAGATAGAAAAGAAAAATAGGAGTTGGTTATAGAGAAGAAGGTGACTCTTCCAAGCAAGGAACTCAAAGGAATTAGAGATCTACTTATAGTCATTGTGGTAAGATAGGTTATACATCAAATAAATGTTGGAGCAATGGGAAAGAAAAATTCAATGGAAAATGCTACAATTGCAATCAACATGGTCGCAAGGCTAATGAATGCAAAGAGAAATTTTTTTTGAGGGAAAATATCACAAATGCAAGAGGCATGGGCACAAATCATCAGAATGCAAAACCAAGATATTAAATCCAATAGAACAAATTATGAAAGCCATATTTGGTTGGGACTACAACACCTAGTGCATATTTCATTACTGTTTATAATTCAGACATATTGGAATGAATTGTGTAAAGCATCATTTGAGGAAAAGAGATACTACTAAAATATGTTTCATTTGTACTCAACTTGGTCATCTTGCCAAGAATTGCATGAATACTGGTAGAATTGAAGATGAAATGAAGGAAAAGGTTGATAACATCCAAAAATAGATGAGACATCAATGGGTTCCAAAGTTTTTCGAGAATGCAAGCTCAAAAAATGATGAACAAGTTACTCAAGAATTGGGTGGCTGCATAATTTCTACTTGATTTCTCAAAGGAGGAATTGGGACTAGGCTACCAAAGAAGACATCCAAATTAGTTCCAGTTGAAAAGACAAAAGATCCACATCTATATTCAAGATACAAAGTCATCACCAAGTGAAAGGGTAGTAGTTACTACTGAGTTACTTTCCTTATCGAGTGAGGTCTAGTCATAGACTCTACTGAGCGAGGTTAGGAGTAACTAAATTTCATACAGTTATCGAATGATGAAAGACTATACTGAGTAATCAATTCAAGGAAGTGAATGACATTCTGTCACTTTGATCTACCATCTATACTTCACATTTATGGTAAAATTTGATAAAAGGAATGAAATTGAAGTCATTTTCATTGTGAAAATTTCAACAGCTATTGTATAGTGTGATCTTCGAGAGCTTCTAAGTGATTTGAGAAAATTGTTGCCAAAAGATTTTAAGTTCTCTCAAAACCCTACCTAGTGAACATGGCATCCAATAGTAGCAAGGCAAAGTGAGGTTCATATATGCTAGTTCATGGTGAATGGAAAGCTCTAGACTTCAAGCTCACTTCTACCATCGTTGAAACCCTAGATCTGAGTGGAGTGTAGTCACAAATAACTCCAAAGGTACTATTGATTAATGACATTCATTCTCACTTTAAATGCATGATTCAAGATATTGGTACCTTGGAAATGGAAGAAGCCCTAGAAAAGTTGTGTCTAAATGGTGTCTTGAAACCCAAACTTCAACACCTGGAAACAAAAGGGTTAAACCATATTCCTCACATGCCCCATGAATTTCAAGTAAAATAGATTAGATTTATTCTCATTTGGGTGCATAATAGATATCTATGGTTGGAGCAACCAGTTTTAATCATGAAGAAGATGATTCATAGAATTATTAGTCTCCCAATGTTGGCTAAGGCTAAAATGACCAAAACCCTAGGTCAGGCTAAACTAGAAAAGAAAACCCTAGTGGAATGAGACGTAGAGGCATGAAGATAAGAAGTGTCATTGATATGGAATTAAAGTTTGGAATACATATCATTACACACAAGATCTATAGTTCAAGCTTGTTGAATAGTGTGCCATTTGAAGTAGTTGGACTTGCATACAAGGTAGTGAAGAATAATCTTTCTCTTGACCTTTTTGAGCTACTCTTGAAACAATTCAACAAAAATATCGAGAGCATCAGAACATCAAAGAAAAATCCATGTAAGTTTGGCTTTTTGTTGACTTGTTTATTTTTTTATGTTAAAAAATTCTTCCCTTCAAAAGGTTCAGTTGCATGGAGAAAAGATGTGCCAGTTCTCTACCAAATTAATGAGTATATTGCTGAGATGAGAGAGAATTACAATAATATCATGGATAACTTTTTTGATGCATTTAGAGTGAAAATGAATAATAGATTTAGGATTCCAAGAAAATTAGTTGAAGATTACAAGGATGATTTTTGTTTCATGGTAGATAGTGATAAGGTATATATTTAAGTAGTCCAGCCTAGAATTGGATGCATGAAACCTCTTGAATATGAGGTTAATATAGATGAAACTAAGGATACCATTGAGACAATTGTAAATGAATTAGTTGATCCCAAAGCTACATATTTTTGTACATATGATGAAGCCAAAGCTAGGATAGAACTAGAGATCAAGCTCCCTCAGGCGGTAAAAAAAGGTAAGAAAAGAATTGTTAAGTTAAAAACTAGTTTGACACTTTTCTTGACCGAGAGAAAAGGTGAGGATGAAGAAGTAGAGGATGAGGAAAAATCAAAGGAATAGGAACCATTGAAGAGGAAGGGAAAGGTAATCATTAGTAAGCCTATTAAGCCATATATTGTTGTGTTTACAAGAAGATCCTCAACGAAGACAACTAACAAGGAAGGAGGAGATATAATATTCAAAAAACCTCCACCCAACTTCCAAGATAGACTGACAGAATTGTAGGAAGGAGCAGGTGTAACAAACTTTAAAGCATTAAAGTATGAAATCAAGATTGAGGAAGAACAGAAGTAGATTGAAGACTTGGGGATGGACAAAATGAGTAAGTGGAAATACTCACTATACCAGCTTACCTCTTAGCTTCCAAATTTTTTGATGGATAAGATTAAGCCAAGATGGGAATTTTCCATGCAAACTGTAAAAGACATCTATGGGAAAACCCTAAGGTAGCTTATTCTGAGTGTAATAGACAAGGAGATTAAGGAATCTCTAAAGAAAAATGAGGAGAAAATAACTCTAAAATTCAATACTTGTCTAGTTTTGATAAAGATATTGAGCATATAGTAAGGAATGCAAAAAATGCATGGAAGAATGTATATCTTCTTCATAAAATGAGTGATTTTTCTATTAATGTAAAAGATGATGATGATGATGATGACAAAGAAGAGAAAGATGAAGAGGTAAATAATGAAGAGACAACACATTTTGATAACATTGATCATAAAGAGGAACGAGAGCAAGAGGCTACCAAGGAAGAAATGTAGGATGATGAAGAAACTAACCCAGTCAATATTGTTGTAGTAGTTATAGCCTCACTTCCTCACTCTCCAGTCAAAATAGTGACAACATCCAGCATGACAGGATTGATTGTGACTACCACTAATAACACAAACATCCAATCAATATTTGCACCAACTCAGCTCAACACATCATTGAATGAAGTGACCTCCACTTCATCTACCGAGCTACAAACTCTTCCCTCTTCTACCATGTTAAGTAAATCAGTTTTGGACACATTAGTTTTGACTATGATAGGTATTTCTACAAGTACTTCTACAATAAGTGTAGTATCAATTTTTGCAGTTTGTCCTATTATGTCTAGTATTGTTTACATTCCTAGTAAACAAGAAATAAGTGCAAAGATAGTTTAGACCAAGCCTCAACTAAGAAAAAAAATTTTGGGCCAAGGAAAAGAAAAGGAGGAGGAAATAGACCTTGATGATGATACAGTGATCCCAAATTGGGACATATCCAAACTCAATTGAGATCAAATGAAGACATTTGGTGAACTTCTCCAAAAGAAAGCCAAGTAGTAGAGGCTAAGAGAGGAAAGGGACAAATATTTTAGAATCATTGAGGATGCCAAGAATATTTTGGCAGAGGCTATAGGTATAGAGGTTGATTCATCACAATGAATTTTTTATCAACTAGTAGAGGCAGTTCAAAAGTTTAATGAAGATGTAGATGGGTAGGATAAGTTACTACAGAAGGCAGAGAAGAAATTTGAAAATAAGGTGTTAGAGTACATTGCTCAATAAATTTCAATTTATCAAGTACAACTCTCTACTGTTTTGGGCTCTCTAGAAACTTCATGTACAAATGTATCATTAGTTTTTGGTAAGCTATGTGATGTTTCAAATTTTACTAAAGAAATAAAGGGAAAATTGTCCAAGATTGATGAAGACCTCAAGGCAAGTGCTCAATAGTTTCATCTTGACCCCAGTTCAAGCTCTTCTCATTTCAATAAGATTAAATTTATGAAAAATTTATAAGCAGAATTGCTTAGAGAAGAGGCTAGAATCATATCTACACTGGTAGATATCCAAAACATGATTATTCCTAACATGGATGCACTACAAAAGCATGTTTCACATTCCAAAAACCTCATCCATGACAACAACTTGTCCATAGTAGACTACATGATTGAGTTGTTAGCAGAATTGTAGATTGCACTACACACATGTAAGGTCTTGCAAGACAATTGGGACAAAACTTTGGCTATCATACTCAAGGTACATTCAAACTTTTTGTCTCATTTTGGTATTAATATGTAAATATATAGAATAAATTGTTGGCATTATTTTCAAAAAGGGGGAGAAGATGTAGAGAAGATATAGAAGGAGAAGATATGGAAAAAATATGGGAATGATGAGTTATGGGGGAGATAAATGTAAGATAGATGTAAATAATGATTCAAAGAAGAATGTATTCAGATGTACAATATACTATATAGAAGCCTTACCATTTATAGATATATATCTTTAAAAACCAATTAAAAAAAAAAAATCTCAAAAACAATATGCTCTACCAAGCTAAGAATCACATGGTGATGGATAAAGATATTTAGGAACTTTTTGAATTCAATTTTGGCTAATAAGTGTTTTTGTCACTAATGCCAAAGGGGGAGATTGTTGACATATCAATCAAGTTTGTTATTAGTGACATACACTTATTTAGAATTTATGTATCTAATGATCTTATTGTATAGCTAATAGTGTTATCAAAGTATTACCAAGTTCTACAGTTGCTACCAAGTCCTTTGGACAAATTCCAGTGTATACCAAGTAATTAAAGTTATTGAGAAGATCAATAGTGTAAATCAAGCATTTCAGTGTATGTTGAGTTTACCAGTGCAAACCAAGTTGTGCAGTGCTTATCGAGTTCACAGTTGATGTGATGTGAGTCTAGTGTTGACCAAGCTACTCAATGTTAACCAAGTGACTCAACTTATACCAAGCTCAAGGTGACAGTGTTTACCAAGATATGTAGTGTAAACCAATTGATTTAGTTTATATGACAAGTTTTACAGTATTCACTAAGTCACCAGTGTAGATTGAGTTTAAGACTACTTGGAAGTGATCAGTATGGACTAGGCTTCTACATCTACTGAGTGCATGATGATGTCGAGCATTAATAGTGGATGTCAAGTATTAGAACCTGACTGAGTCATTCTTTAGAGCCCAAGTTTCTACACTTTGGCCAACTTTGTAATATATTGTGTAAACTTGTATTGTGGCTAACTTTGTAATTGTATAATTGGATTGGTATATATGTGATGTATTGTATCACATTCAATGTATGTATTAAAGATGTATGGAATAGAAAAGGAAGTAATGTGAAGAGTAGAAGTGTGAATTACAAAGGCTATAGCTGTATAAGGAGCAGTGAAGATTCATCTATCACAACAAGGTGATCTATACACTTAAAGGAATCTCATTCAACAAAACAAGTTGCAAATTAGATATCAGCTATTGCTTCATCCTAATAGGTGGATCAGTCAAATCTTTTAACAAGGTAGACCTAATAGTCTTATGCAAACCTCTTTACTGAGTGCATACTTCATTGTATGTTTGTTAATCCTTTAACAAGGTGGACCTAGTAGTCCTTATTGCTCCTAACATGGGATATAATTAGAAGTGATCAATGTAATTTTTAACAAGACAACTTTATACTATAGTACTAAAGCTTGTGGGTATCATCCTCACCCCAGTTTTACTTTCTATTTGGAAGGTTTCTAGATCACCAAATCTTTGTGTCAAAGTGTTATGTATGCTTTCATGCTTTTAGTTTCTCATGCATGCAATTAGATCTGTATTGATTAATTATTAATTAGATTAAAGTTTAATAAGTTTTAGAAGTTACAGATTCACCCCTCCCCTCTTAGTAACTTAGCCTTTAAGAATATTTCCAACAATAGATTATTTCCAACATCAACCAAGTCATACCTATGGTCCTTGACAATTTTATATCCCAAATCTATTGATATGAAAAGCACAATATTCAATTTTTTTGACTACAAGAATTTATGAAAAAACACTTGAACTACAAACTCAATAATAGGGTCATTAATTGCATCAATTGACATCCCTTGGTCATTCTGATTCACCTTGGTTAGTTCTTCAATCGCATTTTTTGGTCCAACCTCAAATTTTCTTCACTTGAATTTTCTTCACTCTTGAGGGTAGGGTAACTAGTGACTTGATGGATGATCAATTTGGTGATCTTCACTAGCCCATTTTCTAGCCACAACTTCATACCATGCATCTTGCTCAAAATTATCTTAATCCACTTGACCTTAAAAACCTTAGGAAAGGCTTGGGAATAGTTAAGTCCTTTCTCAAAAACTACTCTATTTTAGTCCTTTAGCAATTCATCTCACATAGCTTGTCATATGTATTCCTCAGCTCAAAATCTCTAGTTTTACCAATCTTACATATATAACATGATCACAGATAATGCACCATAATCACTTATGAAGGGATGGATGAAAAGGCTCCAGATGTGTCTCTAGTCATCAAAATCTTAGGATAAGCCTTAATTTTTGGTAGGGGGCATGCATAATTTCATATAAATTGGGCATTTTGTCCTTCAATGCCTCCTTTCCACTACTAGATGGAAAAGATGGCATTTTGAACTAGGGTTTCTAAAATTCAAACAATTTCACAAAGTAACCAAACTCAGTTCCAATAAACTTCAAAAAATTATTTAATTACACCAATGACACGCACTAGATCTCTGCATACTTCACACAAATCACTCTAGAATTTCCTTTTAATTTATCTACAAACTCTAGAATCACTAGGTGAATGAAGAAATGAAGAAAAAATTGACTATATACCTTCAAATAGTCAAAATAACCTTTCATTATATGTATTCACAGCTTTAGGCAGCTCCTAAAGTGTGACCTTCTCCATAAATTTGTAAGATATTCTAATCAAAATACATGATGTAGAGATCTATCTCCACTTAAGTAGCCTCAAGTAGGGTAATTATCCCTAATTTACCTCTTAGATATTCATGAGCATCCTTAGGTAAAGATTTTTTGAAAATGTTATCTATATATTCCTTTGTGTTCACATACTCCAATCTCACTTCTTTGTCTTGTACCAACCCTCTCAAGTAATGATACTTGATAGCAATGTGCTTGGTCTTGGTGTGCATGATAGGATTTTTAGATATATACATAAACAATGACTAGTTTAGTGATCTCTTCCTTCATTCCTCTCAATAATTTCTTGATCTACACTATTGTAGAACTATTAACTATTGCCACTGAATATTCAACTTCTATTGTAGATTGTGAAATGCAATTCTACTTCTTGTTTGTCCATGAAACTAGTCTCTTTCCTAGAAAGAAAGCTCCACTACTTGTACTCTTTTTTTCATCAACATTTCTAGCCCAATGTGCATCATTATATACATTTAGTTCAAACTTGTCATTATTTTTGTAATACAATCCATAATCCTTCATTCCTTTTAGATATCCTAGTATCCTTTTTAAAGCCATCATGTGATTCTCTTTAGGATTTGCAAAAAATCTAGCAACTATCCCAATTGATAGTGGAATATCTAGTCATCTATGAACAACATATTGCAACTTTCCAATCATTGATCTATATAAGGTTTGATGATTAACATCAACAGAATCTTTATTCTTCAAAAGTTTATGTCTAGTAATCATAGGTGTGCCAATTGGTCTTAAGTCCTCCATATCAAAATTCTTTAATATCTCCTTGATATACTTTAATTGAGTATTGCAGATACCTTTCTGAATTTGATACATTTGCAAATCAAAAAAGAGTTTGATCTCTCCAAACATAGACATCTTAAATTATTTCTTCATTTCATTAACAAATGATTGACACAATGAGTCTTGTTCTCTAAATATGGTATCATCCACAAATATCTTAATTAACAATATCTATTTTTCCAAATTTAGTTTTCAAGTATAGATTTCCATTATCTTTTGTCCTTGCACAACTAGTCTTCTCTAAATAGGTGTGCAAACTTTTATACCATGCTCTAGGGGCTTGTTTCAATCCATATAGTGCTTTGTGCAATTTACATACCATATTCCTCTTTATTGGATCAAAAAATCCTTTCGGTTGTTGAACATAGATTTCCTCTTCCATAATTCCATTTAGAAATATAGACTTGACATCCATTTGGTACACTTTGAATCATGTGTAAGTAGCATATGCGAGAAAATTTCTCCCTCCTTGTAATCTTGTTGTAGGGACAAAGGTCTCTCCATAGTCAATACTTTCTTCTTGTGCATGTCCCTTATAAACTAGTCTTGCTTTGCTTCTTGTGACTTCACCTCTCTCATTCAACTTGTTTCTGAATACCCACTTTGTTCCAATAATATTCTTGTCCTTTTGTCTAAGTACCACTAACCAAGTTTTGTTCTTCTTTATCTACTCAACCTCTTCATTGATTTCTTGAGTCTATTTTTCATTATCCAAAGCATTCTTTATTGATTTAGGCTCAAATTTAGATAGTAGACATGTTTGGTTCCTCAACTTGGTCCTTTTTGTCACTCCATGTTTGTCTCCACTGATTTAATCAGGTGCATTATATCTTCTCACATATTTTTCTGGAACAAGTTCTTATCTTCTACCTTCTCATTGTTTATCTTCAAGTGCATCATATCCAACCACTTTAGGTATCACTTATTGTATCTTGTAACTCAGCATGATCTTCTTAACACTTGGTACCAATTTTATGATGTTTGATATGTTGTTGTAACTTAACATGCATTGGTTGATGTTTCTTGGAAGATTTATTCTTAGGTTTAAGAAAAGTGTTGGGATTTCCTTCATCAATATATATGAAATTTCTATAATCTTTAGGTTCTTTCTTTCATTCAATTTCATTCTTCTCTTCATATTCATCAACTTTCACATTTTCTCCTTCAAATTTTTTTTTAGTGTTAGAATTTTAATACACTTATGCTCTTCTCTTAGTGGAATATCCTAAGAATATACCTTCATCACTCTATGCATTAAGTTTTTCATGTTTGCTATCCTTCAGTATATAGCATTTTCTTCCAAATACTTTGAAATGTTTCATATTAGGTGCATATCCATACCATAACTCAAAGGGTGTGATATTTGTACAATTCTTTGCTTGTACTATGTTCAAGGTATAAACTATAGTACTTATAACTTCTTTCCAGTACTTTAGTGCAACATTCTTCTCCATCATCAATATCCAAGCATAATCCATGATTGATCAATTCCTCCTTTCAATTATACAATTCTATGGAGGGTCCTCAGTGCATACATATGTCTCTTGATTCCTCTATCATTGTAGAATGTGTTGAATTCATCACATATGAATTTACCTCCTTTATTAGATCTCATGCACTTTAGGCTTTTACCTATTTCCTTTTCAACTCTAGCTAATACCACTTGAACATTTGAAATACATTAGATTTTTCTTTAAAAAATATCATAGTCAATCATTTTAGAATAGTCATCGACAAACAGAATATAGTATTTGTCACCATGGTATCATTGCATTCCAATAGGTTCACAAAAGCTAGTATGAACCAACTCTATTGAAATACCATTAGAAGTATAGGTCTTTCTCTTGAAACTAGACATTATCATTTTTTCCAATTGACATTTTTTACACATCACATTCTTAGGTTTCTTCAATCTTGGTAATCCTCTTACACTCTTCATCTTACTAATTCTTACCAAATTGTCAAACTTGACATGACATAACCTCTCATGCCATAACCATATATCATCAAATTGTGAAAGAAAGTATGTCTCATTAGATAGGTCTAGATAGAATAATTTACCTCTTGTTTGATCACGACTTCCAATCAATTAACTAGAACCATTGTAGATCTTAGCCTTCTTGTCTTGAAATTAAACTTTCTAACTTGAACTATTTAGTTTTACCACACTCAAAAAATTGTAGTTAAGTCCTTCAACCCAATAAGAATTATAACATCTAATGTTATGATTCAATCTTATTGATCCTATACCTTTCACAAGACATGGTGCATCATTACCAAACTTAACACAACTTCCTTTATAATATTCTAAGATTTTAAACTTACTTTTATCACTGGTCATGCAATGTGAGAAACCACTATCAATTATCCATCTATCACATTTACTCACATATGAAATAAGTGCAGTTCACTCATCTTCATTAGAATTGTCTTTCATAAAAACATAAATAACTTCCTCATCATGACTATCATAATCATTATTATTCTCTCCCTTGGAAATATAACAAGACATTTTACCTTTTCCCTTGTAGTCTTTGTATTCTTTTTTGTCTTTTCTATCTCTTCTTACCTTGAACTTGTTGCCTTTCCTTTCATCTTTTTCATCCCTATTAGGACATCTTGCAAAAATCTGACCAACTTTATTGCATGAAAAATAGATAATAGGAAGTTTACCTTTGGATTTTCATTTGCCTCTTGGTAGTCTCCTAGCCATTAATGCTTCAAGATCCTTGAGATAATCATTAGAAGATTCACTCTTACTACCCTTATAATTTCCTTTCTTCTCCTTAGAATTATGTAAAACCAATTATGACTTAAAAGTATATTCAATAACAAGGGCAATACAATTATCAAACTTTGAAAATTCAAAAGCAATAAGTATACCAACCAAATTATCGAAGGTTAAATAATTACCAAGAGTACATCTCTCATTTTTTTTTTTTTGAAAACTCTAATAGAATAAATAGGAAGTAAGGTTCTCATTACCTTGCTGATCATAGTCTCATCACCGATCTTTCCTTCAGCTACTCTAATAGCATTCAACACTTCTTTGATTATTCCAACATATTGAGAAATGTTCTCACCTTCTACCTGTTGGAAATATAAGAGGAGTAACTAAGAGGTGAAGTTAGAATCAATTACTACTAAAATAAATCCTAGATCCCTTAGATGTCAATACAAAATAACCTTTGAAAATTGAACTTTGTTGTTGCTTAGTAAACACACAAAGAACATGTTGTAATTTGGTAAATATTGAGAATGCTTGTCAAACACTTAACATGAGAATCTTAAGATGTTGTCTATTATTACTTATTACTTTAACTTAGTTGTAAACTCATAAGAGAAATAACATGAACACATTTGACACCAAGATTTAACGTATAAACCCAATTGGAAAAAACCACCAATTGCAACTAGTTACTGTTTTTCATTCTTCTGAAGTGAACCCTGTTAGGAGCCAACCCTATTAAAGGTTACAAAAAAAACTATTAGGTGTGACCCTATTGGAGGATTTAATCACCCTATTAGGAGTGGCCTTGTTAGAGGTCTTTGGACAATTCAATAAAAATGCCACCTTATTAGAGGATTTACAAATAACTGTTAAGCCAACTTTGTTAAGAGATTTAGATCACTGTTGCAATCATTAGAGAGTGTCAATAATATGACCTAATTTCTAATTGCAACTAATTTTATGATTGTAGATCTTAATTCTAGCTTGTATACTTGATCCTCCTTGATTGAATGTATCTTTTCAGCTTTTCAAGGATATTCTACTTATTCTTTTAATTCACTTTCTTTTAGCATCATTAAATCTTAAATTGTCTTCCATGCATTCACACACTTCTAATCCTCAACCTGACCTTATATTTATATCTTTCATATTGTTAAGTCAAAGAGAATACAACTTAGAATAATTAATATCCATCTTCTCAGTTGTCTAGAACCAACAGATAAATCAATTGAACTCAATATGCCAAAACAAGAAAATCCTTTGTTAGCCAAACCTGTTCAATAGACACTAATTTAGAAATGATTTTCCTATGTTAACCAAGTGAACTTGGTCAACACTGCATATTCTCAAAGTTCCTTTGGTAACTGAGTGAGCCCAGTTAACTTTAGTTCCATCTAATATTTCCTTCATTAATTGAGTGAGGTCAATTAACACTCATCTTCCACAAACTCTCCTTTGGGACTCGAGTAAACTCGGTAGATACCAACTTCTGAATTAGGCAAACTATGAAATGCTTGATAGTCATTGAAAACTATATTCAATGCCCAAGTGAGCTCAATTTATAATGATTGGTGATGATATGACATTTTTTGTAACACCAAGGACAATACACAATTAATCAATTGTTTCAACAATCTCCCTCTTTAGCATTGATGGGAACACAACATGTCATAATATAATGAAATTTTGGAGCAAGAATAAAGAAAGGAACATAGCCTTAGTTTCATTTTAATTCTCATCCATGAGAACTCCCTCTATTAGTGTGAAATCTTTCTACCTTCAGTTTCTTGCTCTGTCAAAAAACTTTTGTCTACTAGAACTTCTTCTAATAACAAAATTTTCTTTTGATATCAAACCAAGTTCATTCTCCCTCTTTGGAAACTTGTTCTTTTTACAAAATTTCTATGAGATATGACAACAAACTTCTCCCTCTTTGACATCTCATGCCAAAGACAATAATCAATTAATATCAATGTACCTCAAGTATTGATTCATTTTCAATATTCCCTTGTCAATATTACATCAATTGATTGATCTTCAATAATGCTCTGGTTGATGCATCACTTAACTTCATTCAGTAAGCTCCAAATAGGGGAATGAACCCTAGATTACCTCTTAGATATAGAAATGCATCCTTAGGTAATGTCTTGGTGAATATGTTTGCAATTTGTTCTTTTGTATTCACATATTCCAACCTTACTTCTTTATCTTGTACCAATTCTCTTAGGAAGTGATATTTTATAGCATGTGTTTCATTTTGGTATGCATCACTAGACTCTTTGATATATTGATTGCACTAGTGTTATCATAGTATATAACTATTGGATCCTTCATCTCTATCCTCATACCTGCCAATAGTTGTTTGAACTAAACAATATTAGAATAATTGACTATTGCTTCCACATATTCTACCTCTACTATGGACTAAGAGATACAATTTTGTTTCTTGCTTGTCCAAGACACTAGTCTTTTACCAAGAAAGAATGCTCCACCATTGGTGCTTTTTCTTTCATCAATACTTCCTACCCAATCAACATCTATGAATACTTTTAAATCCAAATTGCCTCCTATTTTGTAGGATAAACCATATTCTTTAGTACCTTTCTAATATCTCATGATTCTTTTGACTTTCACCATGTGATTTTATTTAGGATTTGCTGAGAATCTTGCCACCATACTAACTACTAATGCAATATTAGGCCTTGTGTGCATTACATACTGCAATTTTCCAATCATTGATCTATATGTGGTTTGATCTACCTCTTTGGAGTTATCATTTTTGGAAAGATAATGTCCAGTAGACATAGGGGTTCCAATTGGTCTTGAGTCTTCCAGTCCAAATTTCTTTAGTATCTCCTTGATATATTTAGATTGATTAATATAGATACCATATTTCTTCTATCGAATCTATAATCCAAAAAAGAATTTTATCACTCCAAACATAGGCATCTCAAATTATTTACTCATTTCTTTTGAAAATGCCTTGCATAAGTCATCATTTCCTATGAATAAAGCATCATCAACAAATATTTCTGCCAACACAATCTTTTTGTCTAGTCCTTCTTTGATATACAGACTATTGCTATCATTAGTTCCTTGAAAACCAATATGTATCAAGTAGTTATAAAGTCTTTCATACCAAGCTCTGGAGCTTGCTTGATACCATATAATTCCTTCTATAATTTTTAGACCGTGTACCTTTTGCTAGGATCTACAAAACCTTCAGAGTGTTCAATGTAGACTTCCTCATCAAGAATTCCATTCAAGAATGCAGATTTTACATCCATTTGATAAACTTTAAATCCTATGTGAGCTGCATATGCTAGTAAAGTTCTAACACCTTCTAATATTGCAATAGGAGCAAAAATTTCATCATAATCAATACCTTCTTCTTAAGAATAGCCTTTACATACCAACCTTGCTTTGTTTCAAGCAACTTTTCCATCTTCATTCAGCTTGTTTTTAAATACTCACTTTGTGCCAATTACATTTTTACAATTGGGTCTAGGAACAAGAGTCCAAGCTTTTTTATTCTTTATCTATTATATTTATTCATTGATTTCTTCAATACAACTTTCATTATCCATAGAATATTTAACATTTCTATGTTCAAATTCAGCAAGTAAACATGTACCTTTTAATTTGTTTCTTTTCATTGTTCCATCTGATTTGTCTCCAATGATTTGATCAAGTGCATGATGCCTGTTGACATATCTTGCTAAAATAGGTTCTTTGTAGTTAGAATTATTTTCATTGATTTCATCATCAACTTTAGTATTGAGCTTGGGTCCTCCTATTTGTGACTCAAGTCCATTAGACTCAATTTTTTCTAGCTCGATAGCTTTAGATTGTGACTCGGGTTGCACTGTTGGCAACTTAGTAGCCATTGGAGATTTTAGGGACTTGAGAGATGAGGCCTCCTATATACCAAATATATTTTCTAGGGTATCAAATTCACATTAAAAAATTATTCTGGAATCCTTAGGCTCATTGTTGCTTTCTTCTTCACTCTTTTATGCAAACTCATCAATTCTCACATGTGCATTTTCTATGATTTTGAGTAAAAAAATTCAAACTCTTGTATGCTTTACTTCTACAAGAATATCCTAGGAATATTCCTTCATCACCTTTGACATCAAATTTTCCTTTCCTAGATTCCTTCAAGACATAACATTTGCTACCAAATACTTTCAAGTAACTTACATTAGGTTTGTAGCCATACCATAGTTCATAAGGAGTTTGATTTGAGTCTTTCCTCAGTTGTACTCTGTTCAAAGTATGAACTACAGTGCTAATAGCTTCCTTCCAGTATTTGATTGCAAAATTCTTTTCTATCATCAATGTTCTTGCACCATCCATGATGGATTTGTTCCTTCTTCTAGCTATACCATTCTATTGAGGTGTACTAGGGGTTGATACTTGTCTTTTAATTCCCTTTTCAATGTAGAATTCATTAAATTCTTTGGAGATGAATTCACCACCTCTGACTAATCTTAAAAATTTCAACTTCTTTTCAGTTTCTTTTTCTACTCTTGCCAAATACCACTTGAATTTTTGAAAAGCTTCTGATTTTTGTTTTAGATACATTATAGTCATCATTCTAGAATAGTCATCAACAAAAAGAATGAAAAACTTCTCTTCAATGTAACTCTCTATTCCAATAGGTCCACATATGTCTATATGGACAAGTTCTAAGACTTCTTCAGAATGATAATTCTTGCTTTTGAAACTAGTCTTTCCCATCTTACCAATTTGACAATTTTTGCATAAACCCATATCAGGTTTCCTCAAGCTAGGAATACCTCTTACTCTTTTTTGTTTTTTTTATCTTAACTAGGTTATCAAAGTTTAAATGAAATAATCTTTTGTACCATAACCATCTTTCTTTTATTTGAGCAATAAAATGTGAGCTTTCATTGAGATCAAGATAGAATAGGTTACCTATTGTTTGTTTGCCAGATCCAACTAGATTTCCTTTTCCATCAAGTAGTTTGGCCTTCCCATTCATATATTCTACCATGAATCCAATGTTATTCAGCTATGACACACTCAATAGATTATGCTTTAGTGCTTCAACCCAATGAGCATTATCACATATAAGTTCATTGGTTAATGAAATACACATTTTTCCTTTTAAGCAACAAGGTTCATTATTTCCAAATGTCACACTACCACCATCATAATATTCCATGTGTTCAAACTTTGTTTTGTCTCTAGTCATATGACGTGGGAAGCCACTATCAATAATCCATGTATTATTTTTGCTAACATGAGAGATAAGTGCCATCTTATTTCCTTCATCATTAGATTCATCCTTTACACCAATATATACCATTTCATCTTCACTGTTATCAAAATCTTTAGCCATAAGACAAGATTTCTTACATTTGTGTTTGTAGTTCTTGAATTCCTTCTTGGCTTTTTACTTATTAATTTTCTTTTCATCCTTGTTTAATTTATTTGGGCATCTTGAAGCAATGAGACCAACTTCTTCACAAGAATTTTTTTTAGATGAATCTTACCTTTGTACTTTCCTCTACCTTCAAAATATTTTCTTGCAAGTAGGGCTTCAACAACTTCAAGATCATTGTCAGAACTTTCTCCTATTTCTCCTTCATTTCCTAATTGATTGGCCCTTGATTTCTTACTCTTTTTCTTGAGTGAGAGTTTGGCTTCAAATGCAAATTCAATACCTTTGGAGCTAGGAACATAGTTATGATAGTTATCCAAATCAAAAGCTGTCAATCTTCCAACTAAAGCATCCAAAGTTATATTGCTATTTGGATCACATCTCATCTCTTGAATAGAAGACACTCTAATTTCATAAATAGGAAGACGGATTTTGAGTACCTTTCTTACAACTATTTTATCATCAATGTCTCCTCTAGATGCTTTGATTGTGCTCACACTTGCTTTGATTCTTTCCACATATATTGCATTTTTTTTTATCTTCTCACATTTTCATCTGATCAAATTGTCTTCTAAGACTTTCTGCTTTAGCTCTTCTTAGATTGTCATCTCCTCCATAGATGTCTTTCAGTTTGATCCACATTGCATGAGCTATAAACTAGCCTTTTAATTCATCAAATTCAACATAATTAAGAGTAGATACAATATCAATCATCATGATGTTATAATTTTTCTTTTCAGCAATGTCTTCAACTAATAATGTTCCAATAGGAGTTTTGTATTTGATATCAAGATACAACCTGAATCACTAATAGTTACCAAATGTAATCTCATAAGTCCTTGCCATGCTGCAAAGTTGTCTCAGTTCAACCTAGGAATCTCTCTTCTGTATTACATCCTAATCTTTTCTTAAGTCCTTGAAACCTTCTCTACAAGCACCAAATGCTCTGATACCAATTGTTGAAAATATAAGAGGAGTAATTGAGAGGGGAGGGGTGAATCAGTTAATACTAAAATATATCCTAGATCCCTTAGATGTTAGTACAAAATAACCTCTGAAAATGGAACTCTTTTGTTGCTTGGTAAACACACAAAGAAAATGTTGTAATACATTAAATAATAAGAATTCTCAGCAAACACTTAACATGAAAATTTTAAGATGTTTTGTGTGATTACTTATGATTGTAACTTATTTGTAAACACATAAGAGAAATAGCATGAACACATTTGACACCAAGATTTAATGTGGAAATCCAATTTGGGAAAAATCACCAATTGCAACTAATTATTATTTTTCACTCTTCTGAAGTGAGCCCTATTAGGAGCCAACTCTATTAAAGGTTACAAAACACACTGTTAGGTGTGACCCTATTAGAGGATTTAATCACCCTATTAGGAGTGGCCTGGTTAGAGGTCTTTGGACAATTCAATAGAATTTCCAACTTGTTAGAGGATTTCCAAATAACTATTAAGTCAACTCTATTAAGAGATTTAGATCACTACTACAATGGACCTTAGAGAGTAATAATGACATGATCTGATTTCTGATTGCAACTAATTTGCTAATTACATATCTCAATTCTGGCTTGTATACTTGATTATCCTTGATCGAATGTATCTTTTAGCTTCTTAAGGATATTCTACCTAATTTTCTAATTCTCTTCCTTTTAGCATCATCAAATCTTCAATTATCTTCCATGCATTCACACACTTCTAATCCTCAACTTGACCTTATATTTAAATATCTTTCATATTATCAAGTTAGCTAGAATATAACTTAAAATAATTAAAGTTCATCTTCTTAGTCGGCTAGAACCAATAGATAAATCAATTTAACTCAATATGCCAAAACAAGAAATTTTTTTGTTAGCTGACCCTACTTAGTAGACATTAACTTAGAAATGATTTTCATGTGTTAACCAAGTGAACTCAGTCAACACTTCATATTTGCAAAGTTCTTTTGATAATTGAGTGAGCTCAATCAACACTGGTTCCATCCAATATTTCCTTCATTAACTGAGTGAGCTTGGTTAACACTCATATTTCATAGACTTTTCTTTGGCACCCGAGTGAACTTGGTAGATACTAACTTCTAAACTAGGAAAACTCTAGAATGCTTAGTAGTCACAAAAAAATGTCTTCAATGCCGAAGTGAGCTTGGTTTACACTAACTGGTGATGACATGATATTTTTGGTAATATTGAGGACAATACACAATTAATCAATTGTTTCAACACTAGCATCTTCATGTCATCAAACTTACCTCTTAAGATTTTTGATTTGGATATTACTATATTTTTATTTTCTCCATGGAGATCTACCAACTTTTCCCACATCTTCTTTGTAGTGTTGCAATCCTTTATGTCATCAAATTTTGAGTAGCTTAAGGTAAATGCAATTTCCAACATTGCTTTATTATGCTATTGTTTCTTTTTTGTCTATTGGGTTATCAAAGATGTTGGTACTATTATGTATTCATGATCCTATTGGAAATATTCAAGACTAAGCTAAGTTACTAAGAGGGAAAGGATGAATTAATAGCTTCTAAAACTTCAATAATTTAACTCTTAATTTAATAATCCAATTAGCTTATAATCCATCAGATATAATCTGATCTAATTGCATGCATAAGAAACAATATGAAAGCATTCACAACACTGTGACACAAAGATTTGGTGACCCAGAAACCTTTCAAATAGAAAGCAAAACTGGGGTGGGAATGATACCTACAAACTTTAGTACTACAATATAAAGTTAGCCTATTAAAGATTACATTGATCACTTCTAATGATCTACCCTATTAGAAACAATAAGGACTACTAGGTCCACCTTGTAAAAGGATTTATGAACATATAATTAAGTATGCACGCATCTTCACCATACACACACACATAGACACTTTGGATATGATATAGTAGTTTGCATATATATCAATCCAATTATACAAATTGCAAAGTTGGCCAACATACAAGTTATCATAAATATTACAACGTTGGCCCACATGAAGACACTTGGGTTCTGAAGATTGACTCAGTGAGGTTCTGATACTCATCATCCACTATCAATGTTTGACATCATCATGCACTTGGTAGAAATAGAAGCTTAGGCCATACTGATCACTTTCAAGTAGTCTTGAACTTGATCTACACTAGTGACTCAGTAGATATTGTAAAACTTGTCATATAAATTGAATCACTTTTTTACCATGACATGACTTAATAAATATTCTTTCCTCAAGCTTGGTGTAAACTAAGTCACTTGGTTAACACCAGACTCACATCACATATACTGGGAACTCGATGAACATTGCACAACTTGGCTTGCATTGGTAAACTCGACATACACTAATATGCATGGTTTACATTGTTGATCTTCACTATAACTGTGACTGCTTGGTAACCACTAATATTTTTCCAAAGGACGCAGTAGCAATAGTAGAACTTGGTGACAATTGAAATACATGGAAAACACTATGAAATGTACGATGATCTCGGTAGCTATATACAATCTAAATAAGTGTGTGTCACTAATAAAAAACTTGACTGATATGTCAAAAATCTCCCCCTTTTGCATCAGTGACAAAAAAACTTATTAGCAAAAACTAAATTCAAAAAATTTCCTAAATACCTTTTATCCATTACCTTGTAATACTTGCTTAGTAGAGTATACTATTTTTGAGATTTTTAAAATTGATTTTATATGGGATAAATCTGTACATGGTAAGGTTCTTTCATACACTATACTATACATCTTCTTGCTATATACAACATATCTCTTTGTACATATCTTACTCCCCCATTGGTTTTTCAACTTATTGCATGATCTCCCCCATAACATATGTTTTTCTCCAATATATCTTTTCTCCCCCTTTTTGACATTAATGCCAAAGATGTATTCTATTTATTTACATAGTAACACCAAAATGAGATAAGAATTCTACATGTACCTTGATAAAAATCACCAAGATATTATCCCAATTGTCTTATAGGATATTGCATGTGTGAAGTGTAATTTGGACTTTTGCTGACAATTCTATCATATGATCTACAATGGAGAAGTTATTGTCATGGATGAGAGTTTTTGAATGTACAATATGTTTTTGCAGTGCATCCATGATGGGAAGAATCATATTTTGTATATCTATCAATATGGGTCTAATCCTTTCTTCTTCTCTAAGCAGTTCTACTTGCATATTTGATAAAAATTTTATCCTTTGAAAATGTGCAGAGCTTGAAGTAGGGTCAAGTTGTAGCTACTAAGCACTAGCTTCAAATCTTCATCTATTTTGGATAATTTGTCCTTTATTTCTTTAGAAAACTTAGAAACATCACAAAGCTTGAATCCAAAAAGTAATGACACATTTGTACAAGATGCTTCTAAATTGCCCAAAATTGTAGAAAGTTCTACTTGATAAATGGCTATCTGCTGAGTAATGTGCTCCAACAATCTATTATCAAGCTTCTTCTCTACTTTTTGCACTAACTTGTCTTGTCCTTTAGTCTCTTCATTAAATTTATATACTACTTCTACTAGTTGATAGAAAATTGGCAGAGAAGAGTCAACCTCAATACCTATGGCCTCTACCAAAATTTTCTTTGCATCTTTAATTATATTAAATTCCTTATCTCTCTCCTCTCTTAGTTTCTTTTCTTTAGCCTTATTTTTGAGGAGTTTACCAAATAACTGCATTTGGTCTGAAGTAAGCTTGGAGATGTCCCAATTTGGGATTACAATTTCCTCATATAAATTAATTTCTTCCTCTAGCTCTTTTCCTTTACTCAAAATTTTTGTGTTCGGTTGAACCTTGGACTCAACTATCCTTACACTTATTGATTTTGTACCTAGAATAGAAATAATGGCAGACATGCTAGGAATAGCTATAAAAATTGATACTAAGCTTATTGAAGGAATATTTACAGAAATACCTAAAGAATCCAAAATTGGTGTGCTCACTTCAAAACTGAAGTCCTTATGCTTTCCATGTTTTTGTTGAATTGTCTTAGCAATAGCTCGACAAGGAAAATGACAAATTGTTCTTTACCACCTTGTATGCCAAGTCCACAGCTTCACATGACACACTGTTCAACCTACTAGAGTGATAAATATTATGTTCAATAAAATGAATACCAAACTTCAATTATATATTAGAAACATTGCTAATTTTCATTCCTCTGCCATGCCATTCTACTACAGTTTTTTTTCTAACTCTACTCGATCTAGGGTTTTTGTTATTTTGGCCTTGGCTAGCATTGGGAGGCTAGTGATTCGATGAATCATCTTCTTTATGATCAACATTAGTTGCTCCAAAAACAACTTATCATTATGCACTTGACTAAGGATAAAACTAATCCATTTAACTTGAAATTTGTGGGGCATGTGAGGGATATGAGTTAACCCTTTGGTTTCCAGATGTTGGTGCTCGGGTTTCAAAACTCCATTTACATATAGTTGGCCTAGGGCATCATCCATTTCCAATGTATCACTTTCTTGAATAACACATTGAAATGAGTGTGAATATCATTGATCAGAAGTACCTTTGGAGGGATTTGAGATTGTGCTCCACTCAGATCTAGGGTTTCAGTGATCATAGGAGTGAGCTTGAAATCAAGTGTTTTCTATTCCACTCCATGAACCAACATGTCAGATCCTTGTTTAACCTTTCTATTTCTGAAAGCCATCTTCACTTAGTAGGGTTTGAGAGAATTCAAAAAATTTCACTAGAAATTTGCTCAGATCACTTGGAAGCTTTGAAGATCGCACTTTTGCAATAACACTCAAAATTTCATGGTAAAAAATGATTTCAATTTCATGTTTTTTTGTTAAAATTTCACCATAAATTCTCATTACAAAATGTAGATCGAGTGACATCATGTTGACAGACTGTCATCCACTACACTTGTATTGAACACTTGGCAAAGTCTTTGTGACTCGTTAACCATAAGCATCTTTATCAATCCCTACCTTGCTTGGTAGAGTCTGTGACCCAACCTCACTTGGTAGAGAAGATAACTTGGTAGACACTTGAACTCGGTGATTCCTTTGTATCATGAATACTAATTTGGATCATATTGTTCTTTCAATTTGAAACTATTTTGGATGTCTTCTTTGATAGCATAGTTCTAGTTTCTCCTTTGAGAACTTAAGTAGAAATGATAGAGTCACCCAATTCTTGTGTGACTTGATCATCATTACTTGAACTTGTATCCTTGGTAGACTTAGGAACCCATTACTATCTCATCTATTTTTAGATGTTATCAGCTCTTGTCTTTTTCTCATCCTCAATTCTATCGGTATTCATGCAATTCTTGACAAGATGACCAAGTTCTAGACAAATGAAACATCTTTTAGTGATGTCTCTTTTCCTCAAATGATGGTTTACACAATTTATTCTGATGTGTCCAAATTCTCCACAATAATGACATCTACACCAGGTGTTGTAGTCCCAACCAAATATTTCTTTCACAATTTGCTCTACTAGATTCAATACCTTGGTTTTCCATTCTGAAGACTTGTGTCCATGTTTCTTACATTTGTGACATTTTCCTTCAAATATTGGTTTCTATTTGCATTCATTAGCCTTATGACCATGCTGATTGAAATTGTAGCATTTTCCATTGAATTTTTCTTTTCCATTGCTCCAACATTGTTTGATGTATGACCTATCTTACCACAGTGATTATGAGTAGATCTTTGGTTCTTTTGAGCTCCTTTCTTGGATGATTCTCCTTCTTCTATATATCCAATTCCTGCTTTTCCTTTTTTCCTATAGAGGTTTTTCTCATCTAATTGATTCATGTTTTCTTGAGATTTCATCATTCTTTCATGGATTTTCTTCTCAGAGTTTAGATCATTTTGTTATCTTTCATTGATTTGTCTTTTATATTTTAGATCATTTCTCATTCTTTCGTTGATTTGTATTTTAGAATTTAGATCATTTCTCATTCTTTCATTTTCAATTCTTAGGCTCATGATTTCTTCATTTTCTTTGGAGATTTAATCAATAAGGTTTGTTTGCTGAAGGGATTGGTTTTGAATTTCATTGTTCCTTCCATCTATCTCTTCTTTGATCTTGTTTCTCTATTCCATGACTTCACATAACCTTACTGACTAAATTTCTTGTTCTCTTCCTAGTTTTCTTACTTCTTCTTATAGGTATCCATTCTTTTCTAGGAGTTCTTTGATTGCTTCATTGGCTTCATCTAAATTTCTTGAATGAAAGTCTTCAATTCTTTCTTCAATGTAGAGATGATCTTTCATTTGAATTGCAAGTTCTTTTCTTCTTTTCAAGGATTGAGAGAGTTGCTCCTTTACTTTCTTGAGTTGGGCAATGACCATTTCCAAATCTAGCTTCTCATTGTCAATAGCTTTGTCAATCTAAATATGTCCATAACCTTGATCTTTGCTCAAGTTGTTAAGCTTTCTTCTGAGAACCATAATGCTCTGATACCAAATTTTGAAAATATTCAAGACTAAGCTAAGTTACTAAGAGGGGAGGGGTGAATCAATAACTTATGAAACTTCAACAATTTCAACTCTTAATTCAATAATCTAATTAGCATATAATTCATCACATCTAACCTGATCTAATTGCATGCATAAGAAAATAACAATATGAAAGCATTCAAAACACTATGAGACAAAGATTTGGTGACCTAGAAACCTTCCAAATAGAAAGTAAAACTATGGTGGGGACGATACCCACAAAATTTAGTACTATAGTATAAAATTAGCTTGTTAAAGCTTACATTGATCACTTATGATGTTCTGCCCTATTAGGAGCAATAAGAACTACTAGGTCCACCTTGTGAAAGGATTTACAAACATAAAATTAAGTATGCACTTGGTAAATAGATTTACAAAAGAATGTTAGGTCTACCTTGTGAAAGGATTTGACTTATCTACCTATTAGGATGAAATAGTAGATGATCTCTGATCAGCAACTAGGTTTGCTAAATGAGATTCCTTTAAGTACTAATCACCTTGCTATGATAGATATGACTTTTTTGCTCTTTATACTATTGTAGCCTTTGTAATTTTCTCTTTCTAATCTTCTCTGATTAATCCCTTGTATACACATCTTCACCATACACACACACACACACACATGCACGCACACACACATGCACACATGCACGCATGCATGTACCCGCACACACACACACACACACACACACACACACACACACACACACACACACACACACACACACAGAAATACACACACACACACACACACACAAACACACTTTGGATATGATACAATACATTACATATATATCAATCCAATTATACAAATTGCAAATTAGGCTACAATACAAGTTATCACAAATATTACAAAGTCGGCCGACATGAAGACACTCAAGTTATAAAGACTGACTTAGTGAGGTTTTGATACTTGAGATCCACTATCAATGCTTGGCATTGTCATGCACTTGGTAGACATAGAAGGTTGGTCCATATTGATCACTTCCAAGTAGTCTTGAACTCAGTCTGATTTGGTGACTCGATAGATAGTGTGAAACTTGTCAGATAAACTAAATCACTTATTTACCATGATATGACTTGGTAAAAATTCTTTCCTTGAGCTAATTATAAACTGAGTCACTTGGTTAACACTGAGAAGCTTAGTTAACATTGGACTCACATCACATATACTAAAAACATGGTGAACATTGCATAACTTGGATTGCATTGGTAAACTCAACATCCACTGAGATGCATGGTTTACACTGCTGATCTTCACTATAATTGTGACTGCTCAGTAACCACTGATATTTTTCCAAAGGAATTAGTAGCAATTGTAGAACTCAGTGACAACTAAAATACATGGCAAACACTATGAACTATACAATGAGCTCAATAGCTATATACTATTTGAATAAGTGTGTGTCACTAATAACAAACTTGACTGATATGTTAACATATCCAAGTAGCATAATGCCAAATCTCTAATTCCAATAATGTGTATCCTAATGAAGCTTTTCCATGTAGGGAAATTTTCCTTGTTCAACCTGGGTCTCTCCTTTCTATACATCTTGATCTTTAGATTTAAGCCACTTCAAACTTTTCTTCACAAACACCATTGCTTTGATACCATTTTTTAGAATGATTTTAGAATAATTGAGAGGGTGGTTGGAACATTTATCCTTAGGTCCAAATGTACTAATTAAAAATTTGAACACTTCAAACAACTTAGATATATTCTTTAGTCCACTCAGTCTTTATAGTTCATCTTATGAGTAGCATAAACTTGCAGTACTTTGTCCCAATAACTTACTTGGAAAATGTAAAATATTAAATAGTAAAACATCTCAAATATCATCCACACAAGTATAAAACTAGAATTTAAAGCTGAAACCCAATTTGGGAAAAACCACCAATAACATGCTACCAAGTTTTTACTCTTCTAAAGTGAGCTTTGTTTGGAGCCAACCCTGTTAAACGTACAATGCACATACTGTTAGGTGTGACCCCATTAAAATATTTAATCACCTTATTGGGAGTGGTCTTGTTAGAGGACTTAAGAAAATTCCATTAGAATGTCACCTTGATTAAAGGATTTACAAATTATTGTTAGGTCAACCTTGATTAAAAGATTCTAACTAAAAAAATGGTTAGAAAGTAAAATTAGTTTGATCTAATAAATACAACTCACTTTATAAATACATATTAGAATATAGCTCATTTTCTAATTCATTGATTGAACTCCATTCATGTCTCCATTTTAAATCTCTAATCTACTTGGACAATCCTTCAAGCAATCACTCTTCACCTCTACTTTGCTCCTTTTTATAGCCTTCTACTCTAGTTCACCAGTCATAAAAATTAGTAACTACTAACCTCTCTAGGTTAATCCTTGTGCCTCCTTAAATAGGTAGCTTTGATCTTTCTCCACTTGAACGTCTTGATATTAGGGTTAGGTCATATTCATAAAATCCTTCCATTGTTTCATTTCTTCCTTTTCCTTCTAGATACTTCTCAAAACTTATCTTTGAATCCATGGCTAGGAACTCTTAATCATAGTTTTTCAAATATTAAATGCTCCATCTCATCAATACTTATCCTTCGCATGCTTTGATCAATCTAAAAATTTAACTATGTTAGGTAGGAACCTCAATTTCTTCACAAACTATCACATGTTGACACTTGACCAATACTATGTTCCTTGGTCTTAGTCATTAGTAGATAACTTGGTCAATAGTAATTTTCTTGCTCAACTTAAACTATCTTCACTAGGTCTAAATTTTCTGATAGTGAGTCTTTACTAGTGCTTGATCAATACTATATTTTCTTTACTTCTACTATTCACTCTATCTTGACACTAGCACATCTTAGCTTCAACTATAAGTTTCTTAACCTTCTTCTTTGTTACTTGGTTAAGCCTATGCATTTGGTCCTTTATTGACCATCTTGACTAGGCTTCAACTCAACTATCTTTTTCACTTAATGTAATGATTAAACAAAACATTATCTTATCAAAGTCCAACTGATCAAGTGCCCATTATAGTTCTACATAACTCAACATTTCCACTAGGTCTTGATGTTATCTCTTCTTCTCAAATCCTCTTCCTCAATCATCTTGATATAGCATTCTAATTAGGTAGAAACTATCTCACCAATAAGGTTTGACATCAATGAAAACATAGTGATTGTTCCAATTGTAGTGGCCAACACTCGTAATAAGATATGGTCAAATATGACAAATCAACATGATCATATAAATGAATCAGTATTTCTACAAGAACCAAGTTATGTGTAGGAGAATAAAATAAGACATGTTGTAACCAATGTTCATATCTCAAGGGTACTCATAGAAAAAGATCATAATACCCTATAAATTAAGGTCACCATTGGCATAAACCTTTGTGAAACCATATAATACATCACAAACTCATAAATTAGACATTAACTAGAACTAGCCTACTAATACAACAATATAATTTAAATCACGTCAAGGGTCCCAACACGATCACTCACAAAGAAAGATAATTAAGGTTTCCTCCATTAGGATGACTTAGAAAAATCAAATGGGAGAGGCACTCCATGAAGTACTCTATTATCCAAATGAAATGGATCATATTATTCACTATCCGTCCAAATATTATCATTCTATTATCTAAATCCATATATTTTTCTTGCAGCTCGAAAATGATTTGTTAATAGAAATAATAATCAAAATTCAATAAAGTGATACTTCAAACCATACTATGTAAATATTACAATCTTTAATGCATAGACTTTGAGTTGCATCCAATTATATTTTGTAAGTTCATGAATTATTTATAATATTCTAAATTTAGGGCAATTAGTACTTGTCAAAAAGGCATTGTACTATTGTAAAGAATCTTGGATTCTATTAGTTAACTAGTGATTAACTAGTGACTAGCTATATATACCTCTATATATATTACGCCGAGAGTAATCGTTCTAGAGGCGCCTATTTTTATTTAATCCCAAAGTTATTTTAATCGAAGTTGGGATTAATGAAAATAAAAATAGGCGCCTCGAGAATGATTACTCTTGGCGTAATATATATAGAGGTATATATAGCTAGTGGCAGTCGCGGCGCAATAGGAAAAATATTTACTTTTTATTTTTTATTTTGATAAGGTTACTATAAAATTGTTAATTAATTTTTAATTAGAGTTGTATGAAGTTAGTATAAAATTATGCTTCAAAATATTTTTAAAAATTTAATATAAGGAGTTTAATATAGATTAAAAATATATTTTTTATTTTTGGGATATTGTAATGTAAAATGTTATAGTCATACATAGATATATGGTTAGGGACAAAGTTACCATTATAGTTAATGTTAACCTTAGGGATAGAATTAGGGTTAGGGTTAGCATTAGAGTTAGGGTTGGAGTTAGGGTTAGGGTTTGAGCCATGGTTAAGGTTAGGGATAGAGTTATGGTTATGGTTATTGTTAGAGTTATGGTTATGGTTTAGATTAGAGTTATGTTTATGGTTAAGGTTAGGGTTAATGTTATGGTCATGGTTAAGGTTAGGGTTAGAGTCATGGTTATGGTTATGATTAGGGTTAGTGTTAGGGTTATAGTAAGGCTAACGTTAGAGTTATGCTCATGGTTAAGGCTAGGGTTAGAGTTATGCTTATAGTTAGGGTTAGGGATAGGATTAGAGTCCAATTATGGTAGAGTTAGAATTAGGGTTAGAGTTAGGTGTAGAGTTATGTTTATGGTTAAGGTTAGGGTTAGAGTAATGCTCATGGTTAAGGTTAGGGTTACAGTTAAGGTTTGAGTCAAATATTATTTTAAATTTAATATAAGGAGTTTAATTTAGATAAAAATATTTATTTTATTTTTGGGATATTGTAATGTAAAATGTTATAGTCATACGTAGATACATGGTTAGGGACAAAGTTAGGGTAAGGGTTTGAGCTAGGGTTAAGGTTAGGGTTAGGGTTAGATTCTAATTATGGTAGAGTTAGATTTATGGTTAGAGTTAGGGGTAGGGTTAAGGTTAGTGTTAGGATTAGAATTAGGGTTAAGATTAGGATTAGAGTTAGGGTTAGGATTAGGGTTATAGATAGGGTTAGGGTTAGGGTTAGGGTAAGGTTCTAGGTTAGGGTTAGGGCTAGGGTCAGGTTTAGGGTTAGAGTATGAGTTAGGGTTAGAGTTTGAGTTAGGGTTAGGGTTATAGTTTGAGTTAGGGGTAGACAGAGCATTATAATTTGGGTTAGGATTAGGGTTAGGTTTAGGGTTTGAGTTTGAGTTATGGTTAGAGTTAGGGTTAAAGCTAGAGCTAGAGTTAGAGTTAGGGTTAGAATTAGTGTTAGTTTTAGGGTTTCAGTTACCAATAGAGTTAATTTTATAGTTGGGTTAATGTTAGAGTTAGGGTTAGGGTTAGAGTTTTGAGTCAAGGTTAGGGTTAGAGTTAGGGTTAGGGTTAAAATTAAAATCCAATTATCGTAGAGTTAGATTTACAGTTAGAGTTATGGGTAGGGGTAGGGTTACGCTTACAGTTAGGGTTAAAGTTAGATTTAGGGTTAGGGTTAGGGTTAGGGTTAGGTTTATATTTAGAGTTAGGGTTATATATAAAGAGAGTTATATCAATGTTAAGGTTAGGGTAAGGGGATTGAGTCAGGGTTAAGGTTAGAGTTAGGGTTAGGGTTAGGGTTTCAGTCAAGATTAAAGTTAGGGTTAGGGTTAGAGTCTAATTATGGTAGAGTTAGATTTACAGAAAGAGTTAGATTTAGGGTTAGAGTTAGGGGTAGGGTTAGGGTTAGGGTTAGGGTTAGAGATAGGGGTAGACAAAGGGTTAGGTTTAGGCTTAGGGTTAGGCTTAGGGTCAAGGTTAGGGTTAGGTTTAGGGTTAGAATATGAGTTACGATTAGAGTTTGAGGTATAGTTAGGGCTATAGTTTGAGTTAGGGGTAGACAGAGTATTAGAAACCTAGCTACGATTAGGGTTAGGTTTTGGGTTACGGTTATGGTTACGGTTAAGGTTAGAGTTAGGTTTAGGGTTATAGTTATAGTTAGGGTTAAAGTCCAATTATGGTAGAGTTAGATTCAGGGTTACAGTTAGTGGTAGGGATAGGGTTACAATTATAGTTAGGGTTAGGTTTAGGGTTCGAGTTAGAGGAAGGGTTATATTTAGAAGTTTTCTTATGGTCACAGTTATAATTAGGAGGGGAGTAAGGGTTGGGATTTTAGATTATATTTATTATTATATAAGGTGCCCTATATAATAATATGTATATTCCCACGCTCATGGATAAGGTTAGGGAAAGAAGTAGGAGTGTGGTTATTAGTGTTACATTTAGAATTTCATTTAGGAGGGCATTGTGTGCTATTTTTTCCCCCTATTCAACCCATCACTGATGTTTGATCTGAGAGACCTTAAATGGGATAGGTTCTTTGCAGAGGGTTAACATCGCTAAAGTTGGCGGCTAACATTTTGTGTTGGCTCGATTTCTTCATTGACCACGCTGGATCATTTTTTCTTGGTCGGGTTGATTCATGTTGCGAGATTCGATAACTCTTATTTCTTCGCGAGCTATCTTCCCATCTTCCCAAAAGTGCAAGATGTTGCCATGCATTCAAATTCTAACGTTTCTTTATATGCTAGTGTCTTCGAAACACTCTAAAGCCTAAAATTGCACAAGATGCTGCCATGCATCTCCATTCTGATGCATCATCATGCTACATTGTTTCTTTAATTCTCTGAAGCCCAAAATTGCATCATTCTACCACACATTGCCTTTCCAAATTTTCCTCACTCCACAATGCTTTCATGAGTCTTTAAGACCCAAAATTGTGCCACATGGAGGGGGTTCACACCTTTTGTGCTATCTGCTTCGTTTGTTGGGAGGAATCTCTTCACTACATCTTAGTCATCCATTGGAAATAAAGCCAATCTTGATCGACGAATGTGACTTAATCCTTCGTTGGGAGGAGTTTCCTCGTTGCATCTCAGTCATCCTTTTTGAGGGCAGAATCTACATCGACGATTGCGACTTAATCCTTCATTGGTGAGGATTCACGATGCATCTATGCTGTCTATTTCGAGAGGAAGACCTTCATCGATGACCATCATTCATTTTTGGGGAAACCAAATTCCCCCTTGGGATCAACCTTGCATTTTTTGTGGGAGGTTAAGACATCATGTTATCTCTTTTCATAGTTTTTTGCCAGCGACATGAATGTCTTTCCTCTTCTTTCCATGAGTCTCCATTCTAGCGCCTCCTTAAGCTGCATTGTTTCTGCAATGCTCTAAAGCCCAAAATTGCATCATGCTACTACATGTCACCTTTATGACATTTCCTCACTCTGTAGTGCTTTCGCAAGGCTCCAAGACCCAGAATTGTGCCATGTAGCCGGGGTCCCCACCTTTCGTGCTATGGTTACAATTTAGATTTTAGGGTTATGGTTAGAATCAAGGTCAATTCTAGAGTTTATAGAATATTTAGAGTTAAGATTAGGGATTAAATATACATGAGGGTTAGCATTGGGTTGTATGATAATTATAGTTAGGATTATAGTTAGATATATCATTTAGATTAGGTTTTAGTCAGGGTTTAATTAGACTTAAGATTAGGGTGAGGATCAAGGTGAAGTCTATATTAGGGTTCATATCATGGTAGGATTGAAACTAATGTTAGGGTTAACATTGAAATTATGATTAGGGGTAAGGTGAAGATTTATATTTGGTCATGATTGTGGTTTGTGCTAGGATTAGGGTCTAAGCTATGATTAATTTTATGATTGTACCTTTAGGGTTAGTGTTTTGTTTAAGTTTATGATTATGGTTACAACTATGGTTTATGGTTCAAGTTTAAAGTTGGGAATGTGATTAGGATCAGGGATTAGTAAATTTTTTAAGAGTTCGGTTATAGGTTTACACCATGGTTAGGACCTTGGGACTGGATTTAGAGTTTAATATCATGGTTATCCATATAGGTAGGTTTAGGATTTTGATCAATATTTTGGAGTTTTTTTTTACATTATGGTTAAGGGTTAGATTTTAGGGTTAGGACTATAACCAATATTAGTGTGTAGGTTTTTGGTTTAGATTATGGTTTGGACTGAGATTTTCGTTATATCAATAGGGATATGTTTTAGTGCTATAATTATAGTTTAATGTTGGATTATAGTTATATTGTACATCATTGTTGGGGCTAGGGCTAAGGTAGGGGTTGTTGTTAGGGTTACCTAAGGATGACAATTAGGATGGTTTATCTTTTCAAGTAGAAAAAAATACTCATATTGATTCAAAAACAAAGAAATTATACTTCGAAAATATTTTATAATAGATTCATTTATTTTAATTATTGTATTAGTTAATTAGTTGTTTGATGTTTCAAAGTAAACATGGCTTATTTTATTTAAATTTAAATAATATTATTGTTTTGAATTGAATTTAGCTTAATTGTTAATGATCATATTTATATTTCTAATATTAACTCCAATTTGATCAAAGACCAAATATATTTTTGGTATTTTTGTAAACGAACTTGCTTAACACTTCCCTATTTCAAAGTTAATAAAATATCATTTCTATTGTCTTAGATTTGAGAGTAAGTATATTAAATAAGTAATAATAAATGAACATTATGATTAATATATTTCTAAAATAAAAATATATTACTTAAAAACTTGTTTACTTTAAATGAATAAAGTACTCATTTACTTGTAAATTTTAAAAATAGAAATTAATCTACATATATATAAAATATTTATTCTTTTTCCTATTTGCATACAAATTAATTAAAATCTAAACTTTAAACTACATAAATATTTTTAAAATATATATCCATCAATAAATAGTTTAGAATAAAGTAAAATCTAAAAATTAGACACATATAGAATCTTTTTAATTTCTATATACATGTTTTACTAATTTATTTCTACAAACATGCAACTGATATTTCTATTATCCATTTTTTTCCATTCTAAAAAAATCTAGATGTAAATAGAATTTTTTTAGATGCATACAATCTTTCTAATTTTTTCTACATACATATATTAACATTTCTATTTTATATTTTGTTTTTACATTATGGTTATTTCAATCAAAATATGTAGATGTAAATAGAATTCTTTTCAAAAAAATTTATTTAAATTGAAATAACATTATTGTTTTGAATTGAATTTAGCTTAATTGTTAATGATCATATTTATATTTCTAATATTAACTCCAATTTGATCAAAGATCAAATATATTTTTGGTATTTTTGTAAACGAACTTGCTTAACACTTCCCTATTTCAAAGTTAATAAAATATCATTTCTATTGTCTTAGATTTGAGAGTAAGTATATTAAATAAGTAATAATAAATGAACATTATGATTAATATATTTCCAAAATAAAAATATATTACTTAAAATCTTGTTTACTTTAAATGAATAAAGTACTCATTTACTTGTAAATTTTAAAAATAGAAATTAATCTACATATATATAAAATATTTATTCTTTTTCCTATTTGCATACAAATTAATTAAAATCTAAACTTTAAACTACATAAATATTTTTAAAATATATATCCATCAATAATTAGTTTAGAATAAAGTAAAATCTAAAAATTAGACAAATATAGAATCTTTTTAATTTCTAGATACATGTTTTTCTAATTTATTTCTACAAACATGCAACTGATATTTCTATTATCCATTTTTTTCCATTCTAAAAAAATCTAGATGTAAATAGAATTTTTTTAGATGCATGCAATCTTTCTAATTTTTTCTACATACATATATTAACATTTCTATTTTATATTTTGTTTTTACATTATGGTTATTTCAATCAAAATATCTAGATGTAAATAGAATTCTTTTCAATAAATCTAGATGTATATAGAATTCTTTTAATTTTTTACATACATAAAATCTTTCTAATTTTTTACATACATAAAATCTTTCTAATTTTTTTCTACATACATAAAAGAATAATTTCTATTTTCTATTTAAAAAAAAAAGCTATCATAAAGATTGATAAAAAAATTGATTGCATATGCATTCTTTAGTTTGTGCACTAAATGCACAAAATAAATTGTATAGATTAAAACTTCCCATGCTGGGCACGGGAATATACAATAGAAATATCAGTTACCAAGAATAGTCGGCCATAAGCAATCAAATCTTAAACTCTGCAAAATTTCTTGCAAGCAATCTTTGTTCTGTCTTCGGCTGAAAAGGAAACAAAGAATTTCAGATATGAGATTGTTTAGATTGCCCTATTCGATTCAAAAAGCCATGGAAGTCACCGCAATTACATCTCCAAGAGGCCTAATGTGCCTTGATTCAGTACCCACATGCTTATCTCCACGAAAAACTCTGCACAGGTCCTCAAATGGCCTCAATTTCGGTCATATGAACAAAATTGTAAATCTAAATGAAATTAATTAAAATTGAAATATAAATCAAAGTAGAATATTATAACTAATTTTGAATTTCAATTTACTTCTACATCTAAATCTAAATGAAAATGTAAATAAAAAATAGAAATCTCACCTGCAAAAATGTTACTCCAAAACTTCAATTTACTCCTATTCAAAAACTCCAATCTAATCCTCCAATAACCTCCACCTCTTCCTTCCTGCAAAAACACAAAATGAAAATGAAATGAGGAGCCTTGGTTTTATAACTTCTGAGAGGCTCCTCATATCCCCCAACAGACGTCTCTTCACATTCCACGAATTTGTTTCAAATTCCCCCACTCCCCGAAAAAAAAAGCATGAATGTGCATGCAAAATTATATTTAACAAAAAAAAAAATCATATTGAAATTATTTCGCCCCTATTTTTTTGGGCCCTATTTTTTCGGGTCCTACTTTTTCGGGCCCTACTTTTTTGAGCCTATTATTTCAGCCTCCATTTGGCTTCCTATTATTTCGGCTAGCTATTATTTCGGAAATTCTTTTTTAATATTTAATTTGGAAGTTTGTAACTACTCCCAATTCTTTTTTATTGACAGGAATCTTGGCATATTCCCGTGCTGGGCATTTGTGCTGCCATTGTATAGAACGCCTCTCGGCGTAATTACAAACAATCACGTGAATCAATTTTTACATTTTTTTATTTGTTTATTTTATCGTACCAAAGTTTACATTTGTGTTAAATATGTTTTTAAATGTTAAAAGATTTTTTTCTACATTATGATTGATTCGTATATTTAAAGAATGGTTGCACATGTCATATTGTATTATAATTTATTTTTTATAAATTAATTGTAACTTTTATATTATAATTATATTAATTTTATTATAATAATTTTTATTATTATAAATAATAGCTATATGAAATTATGTAAGAATGTATGTATTTTTGCATGTATATTTTAATATCATATATATAGAATTATGTTGAATATATATTTTACATATATTAAACTAAAGAATATAAATATTTCAATAAAGATTAAAAAGTCAAAAACTAACTTTAAAAAAAATTGGAATTAATTATATTTTAAATTAAAATTTAACATAACTATAAGCTATGTATTCAATAGTCTAAAATAACACTAAGTATTTAAACATAATTCTAATTTAACTATAATCCTATCTCTAATTGAATTGTACAATTAATTGTAATAATATATTAGATAAAAGACAAGAGCCTACAGCACAATAGTAAATTGTGAACCTTCACATCATAGCAACTAACCTCGACAATAAATAATCAAGGCTTTGACCCATTATATATATATATATATATATATATATATATATATATATATATATATATATATATATATATATATATATATATATATATATATATATATATATATATATATAAGGAGAGAGAGAAAGAGAGAGAGAGAGAGAGAGAGAGAGAGAGAGAGAGAGATGCATATCTATATATATATGTATATCTATAGTATACATATATATATATATATATATACACATGTGTATATATATATACATGTATATATATATACACACACACATGTATATATATATATACATGTGTATATATGTATATATATAGATATACATATATAGAGATATAGATATATGTATATCTATATATATAATATATATGTATATATATATAGATATACATATATATATATATATACGTATATATATATATATATATGTATACATGTATATATATGTATACATGTATATATATGTATATCTGTATATATGCATATTTGTATGTATATCTATATATATGTATGTATGTATATATGTATGTGTGTGTGTGTGTGCGAGTGTGTAATAAATTTAAAAAACTACTCAATTTAAATTTAAAAAAAAATATACTACTACAATTAAAATTACAACTAATTATGTAACTAATTGAAAATATTGGATGTCATTTATATATTAGTTAATTGTAGAACTTAACAATATCATCATCGTTCTTTCTCTTTCTTTTTTACTAATACTAATTAAATTTGATAATTCTAATCTTTTAATTTGAAAAATCCATATTATAGATTTAACAATGTTAGTTTTGAGATGTTGAAACATAGCTAAAATACAAAAATGTTGAAGATGAAGGTCTAATAACTATCATACACACAAATCAAACCTTAAATTCTTATAAATTTGAAAATAAAATGTCTGAAAAATAAAATGTACTAATTAGATTAAATGATACTACACTATCAATGCTAATATTAAAACTTAACAAATTTTTATGTTTCTTTAATAATCACATGCACTATACTTCAAATTATATTGTCAACAAATCAATTTACCATATAAATATGCAAAATGTTAGAATAAAGGATCTAATTATTATCAACATATTGTTTAATAAATTGTAATAAAATGAAATCAATGATTGATTCCATAAAATAAAATAAATTTTCCTTCATAATATTTTAAAATAATTAAATAAAATTACTTAAAAAATTGATTACCTTACTCTCACTAACTATGTCTCCTATCTTCATTTCTTTGAGTCTCTCTCAATCTCAATCATGAGTTCAACATAGTATAATATCAAGACCAATTTGATCTTATAATCAAAACATAACATAAAATGTTTTCATTTACCTAATTCACTTTATATAGATTACCATGCTCATCCAATTCAAAAGGATTGTCCCATTCTAAGGTGATGTTGCATAAAAATTAAGCCACCATGAATTTTCAATTGACATTTAGCATAAAATTATTGAAGAATAATTAGACTGATCTAAATGTTCATAATTTTTTTCTTCTTTGACTATTTTGCATCCTTATAATGAATCACACATTTTAATTCAAAATATTAATGATAAAGAGAATTGACACAAACTAATCCACAAACTATACATAACATTGGGAGCCTTATAAGAATTTTTTTTAGTCTGCAACTTTTTCCAATTTTCTCGCTTGAGAGATATTTTGAATTTTGGATGAGCATGGATGCTCCTGAAGGTCCAGGCCTGGCCTCAGATCCCTACCCAGACCTATTTCTCATTCTAACTATGACTGGGGTTACCTAGGGGATTGTTGACGCCATTCATCCTGTTAGGGGATGTTGGTGGAGTCAATGGCTTTGCCAATGGGCTAGGAGATTCAAAGGAGCCTTACTAGGGCCCAGTTGGTGGGTCAGGAGATTCAAATGAGCCATAACAAGGCTTTGGGTTGGAAGGAAGTGGTTCTTAGTGAGAAGGAGACTCTCATTCCATTGGAAGCTCCCAAAGTGATTAGCAGTGACGAGGGAGTGGAAATTGTGGTTCCAGATAGCTTGGTCAATAACATGTCTACCAATTTGAAACTCTACCTCATTGGTAGATTTGTTTCCTTTTTCCCATCGATTGAGATGGTCTGGAAGTGGGTGACTCAAAGATGGAAGTTGAAGGGAAGTGTTATGGTCTCGGCCACTTCAGAAAGCCTATTCTATTTTAAATTCAAAGCAATAGAGGATATGACAATGGTGATGATAGGCTCTTGGTCATAAGGAAAGCATAGCTTAGTGGTGGCTAAATGGCATTTGGCATTGGATCTAGTGAAAGAACTAAATAAGATGGCTCCGGTCTAGGTTAGCTTACTAGGCCTTCCTCTTGAGTTCTAGGATGAAATTATCTTGAAATCCATTGGGGATTCCTTTGGGCACTTTGTGGTGGTGGATTTGGTTACTTTACAGAGATCTTGACTAGTATTTGCAAGGTTTAGTGTTAATGTGGCAATGGGTACTTCATTACTAGAGTCTATCATTTTGAGCTCAAAATGGGGTAAGTAGATTCAACCCATTTTTTATGAGAATGTGGGTGTGTTTTTTCAGAAATGTTCATCATTTTGGCATTTGTTTGTCAACTGTAAGAAGTCAGAGAGATGGCTAAGGAGAAAATTGAGGGAGATGTTCTAGTGGGAGCCCCCTCCTCCTAAGGACTCAAGGGTAGTGGATGGGCCTCTTGAGGGTGACAAGGAGGTGCCTCTCTCTCCAAGGAGGGAACTTGAAGAAAAGAATCCTCATGAGGATAAGGATAAGGGGTTGACTCCCCACTCTAGGAGGTTGTAGAGTGATAATGCTCAAGTTAGGATTGGGAGGGTAAGAACAAAGGAGCTAGATGGGATTTCTAGTTTGGTCTGGGGGTCAGTGTTACTCTGCACACAAGAAGGGAAGGTGGAGGGTTTGGAGGAAGAAGAAATTGATTCTTTCCCCTTTTTACAAGGTATTAAGGATCTTCTCAATAAAGAAGAGAAGTGACAAACATAGAGAAGACAGACAATGGTTTCAAGGAAACCTGAAGTAATCATGGATTTGAAGTTGGATGTAGGAAAATTAGGTAAAAAAACTAAGAAAGCCAAACAATTGGCTAGGGAGGTGCCAAGTGGTTGGTAGGCCACTTTGGAATCCTTAACGAAAGGTAGGAAATGAATTTTCTATCTTGGAATATGAGGGGGTTGAATAGCCCTCATAAGTAGTTTGCCCTCACATAGTAGCTGGCAAACTAGAAAATTGATATCCTGCTCATCTAGGAGGTTAAAATGTCTATGGTTAACTTGGTGAATATGACAAGTTTTGTTTGTCCTAGGGAAATTTTTTGTTATAGTGAAGCAGAAGGTGCTTCAGGAGTTGTGGCAACCTTCTAAAACCTAGATGCTAGTAATGGTAGTCATATTTGTAGCTCAAATTTCTATCTTATTACTGAGCATAGGATAGGAGATAAGAAATGGAATATTATTATTATTTATGCCCCTAATATGAGAAATGGTAGACATAGCTAATGGGAGGAGCTGTCAGTTTTATCTCTAAAAACAAGAATATCTTTTGTATGGGAGATTTCAACTTGCCCTTGTACCCTTTATAGAAAATTGGAGGAATGATTGATTTTATTGATAGTATGAAGGATCTAGTTGACTTTATAAATAATAATGATCTTTTGGATATGGAGATGCGTGGTGTGAAGTTTACATGGGAAAATAATAGAAAAGTGGTTGACCTGGTCCAAGTCAAACTGGATAGACTTTTGGTCCCAATAGGGTGGGAAGGATTAACTTCCTCCTCTCTTACAGGACTACCTAGGATAGTTTTGGATCATGCCCCAATCTTTTTTAATTGGAAAGAAGATTCCTTGGGGGGGCCAAGGCCTTTTAGATATGAAATTATGTGGCAATCCCATTGTAATTTCAGCTCTAGAGTGGCTGAGTGGTGGGGGATAAGGATAGAAGGGACAATGATGTATAAACTCTCTATTAAACTAGACAATGTAAGAAGAAATGTGGTGCCTTGGAAAAAAAGGTATTTTGGGGACATTTTTAAGACCAAGGTGGAGGTGGAAGGGAAGTTAGTTGAACTCCAAAAAGCTATGGGGGAAGGCATACCAACAGATAACATTATCCAAGAAGAGGGGAAATTTAGGAAAGTTTGGAAGGAACCTTTGAGTAGAGAGAAGATTTACTAGAAACAAAGGTCAAGGGAGTTATGGCTTAAAGAGGGGGATAGGAACACAAATTTTTTTTATAGATTTTCTTCAATCCACAAATAGAGAAACACTATTGATAGTATTAAAGATGGCAAAAATGTGAAGCTAAACAAACTTGAAGAGATAAGGAACTAGGCAATGGCTTACTTTAGTAATTCTTTCAAGGAAGAACAGAGGGACTTCAAAGAGAAGGATCGGCAGTGGTTGATTGAGACTATGCCCTTAGTGATCTCGACTAAAGAGAATGAAGAGCTTATGTAGATGGTGAATAAGGAGGAACTCCATAGAGCTTTATTTTCCATGAAAGCTTATAAATCCCTAAGTCCTAATGGTTTCTCGCTAGTGTTCTTTCAGCACTTTTGGGAGATTATCAAGTTAGATCTCCTTTGGGTGGCCTGTAACTTCATTAGGACTAGGAAGCTTCTCAAATAGCTCAATAAAACTTTCATTGCTCTACTTTGCAAGGTGAAAGACCTAGAAGTTCTCTCTGACTTCAGACTGATCAAACTTTGTAACACCACCTACAAGATTTTCTCTAAAATTTTGGTGAATAGGTTAAAGCTGCTACTACATAAGTTCATTGGGAAAACCCATAATGGGTTTGTCCTAGGATGGAAAATCTTGGATGCAATAATAAAAATGCATGAAGTTTTGCACTCTATGGAGAAAAGTGATAATCTTAGTATGACCTTGAAATTGAACATCTCTAAAACTTATAATAGGATCAATTAGACCTTCATGTATAAAGTTATGGAAAGGATTGGACCAAGCCAGAAGGTTATTAGAATGGTAAAATCAATGGTGGAAATTGTTAACTATTATGTGATGGTTAATGGTCATCTTAGGGAAACTTTGGGGGGAGGGAGAGGTCTTAGGCAGGGTGAACCTATCTCTCCCTACCTATTTATCACGGTGGCTAAAGTTTTGGGGAGAGCGTTCATGAGAAAGTGGGAGGGGGGGATAATCAAAGGGATTAAATCTACATCCACTTTACCTCTTGAAATGATCCAAAAATTTGTGGATGACACCTTCCTTAGTGGGGAGTCCTTGTTGGGTGAAGCAAGAGCTTAGAAGTCAATGCTAGAGATATATTCTATGAATATGGGACAAAAGATCAATTTTGACAAAAGTAAAGTGTTCTTCTTTAGCACCCCTCCAAACCTACAACAAAGGATTGTTAATATTCTAGCTTGTAATGTTGTTGAGTTACCAAATACTTATTTAGGTCTTCCTTTAATTGTGAAAGAGGTTAGTAATAACTTCTAGAATAGCATTTTGGAAAGAATGGAGAAAAAGCTAATTGGATGGAAAGGCAAAACTCTGACTAGTGTAGGTAAACTAAAACTTCTGATCTCCTCTCCCCAAGGATTACTAGTGTACTTCCTATCCTTATCTAAAATTACTCAATGTATGGGTAATAAATTGGAGAAAATTCAATGTAACTTCCTTTGGTTTGGGGGAAGTGAGAAGATAAGAATAGACTTGGTCAGTTGGGATACAGTTTGTAAACCTAAGTATAGGGGAGGATTGGGAGTTAGGAAGATGACTAATTTGAACAATGTGCTTCTCACAAAGACGGGGTGGAATCTAATGAAGGGAGATTCTAATTGGTGTAATATTATGAGAGCTAAGTACCTTGGTAATCTTAATTTCTCACTGTACTTGGAGAAATGATCTTCCTATGGGCTCTAATATTTGGGGTAACATTGTGAGAAATAGAACCCTTTTGAAGGAGGAATTAAGGTGGCTCATGGGGAATGGATACCCGATTAATTTTTGGGAGGATCCATGGCTTATAGATAAACCTTTGTCTAAAACAAAGTTTGGATCTCTCTGATATAACCTCCAAGACATGGGGCATAATATGGTTGCAGATTATATTGGCTTGGGAATAAAATGAAAGAAGATGAGGTTGCAATAGAATGATTTGATAGGAAGGGACCCTACTAATGAGTTGAACTCTTTTCTAGAAGAGTAAAAGATCCCTTGAAGAGATTGGACTAGTGAGTTCATTTGGAGGGCCACCTCAACTAGTGAATTCTCAGTTAAATCTACCTATAAGCTAATGTTCAATAAATCTCTTCAACCTAATGACTGGGGAAATTTTTGGTTTAACCATTTAATCCCAAAAATCAACATTCTCTGGTGGACCACTATCCATGGGAAAATTCTCACTATTGACAACTTGAGGAAGAGGGGGTTCCAAATACCTAATATATGCTATATGTGTAAGAGAGAGGAAGAGAGCATCAACCACCTATTCCTACATTGCAGCTTTGCATCTAAGGTGTGGGGGAAAATTATTCAGAAGTTGGAGGTGAATTGGGTATTCAATGAGGATATGGGCCATTTGGTGAACTAGCAAGGCCCCTTCACCCACCCCCTACATATGAATTTGTGGAATATTATTCCCCCCCCCCATGTGTGTTGGGGTATTTGGAAGGAATGAAATAATAGGGTGTTCAAAAATGAGGAGAGGATGGTGAAGGTCGTGGTTGATATGGTCTTCAAATTGATAGTTGAAAACATTAGATGTAGTAATTGGAGAAAACTAGCGTTCCCTGCTTCTACCCTGGAGGTTAGAATTATGAAGTGTTGGTCGTTGATTGATGAGATTATGGAGATTGACAACTCTAATCTTATGGCTAGAAAGAGAACTCGATGGAAACTTGTGCTTGCTAATTGGGTCAAACTTAATTTTGATGGTGCTGCTAGAAAGAAGGGATCATTGGGGAGAGGGATTATCAAGGACTATAAGGGAAGGATGTTGTTGGTTTATGCTGGTTCATTTGGGAAAGTTTCAAATAATGTAGCAAAAGTGATGGCTCTTTACTAGAGTATAAAGTTAGTCATAAGTGTGGGATGGCGGTATGTGCAAGTTGAAGGTGATTCTAAAGTCATTATTAAGATTGTTAAAGGCAATATGTGGGAGGGATAGGCTATCAAAAGTGTTATTATTGATATCAATTACCTATTAGCCACCCTCAATAGGTTTTATTTGAATCACATTTTTTAGGAGGGAAATAGCATAGTTGATGGTATGGCGGCAATTGCCTTAAAGCTAGAAGGGCCAAGAGGTTGGAGGAATTTGAATGCCAAGAGGTTGGAGGAATTTGAATGCCCTGCCAAATTTGGTGAGGGAGTTAGTGAATAAAGAAATAAAAAATGATGAATCCTAGCTAGTTATTTTTTATAGTGTTGTTGAGTTTGTGGGGATGAAATGTACTTAATGCTTATGTGGTAATGAGAAAAGGCTTGGGTAGGGGCAATAATTATAACTCATGGCCTAAAAATTGGAAGTTTGAAATGGGGGATTTTTTATTCATTTCCCTTTATGGATCATCATATGCTGTGATGAAAAATTAATTATTTTAAAAATATTTGTGGTATGTTAGGAATGATGGAAACGATTGGGGGATAGATCGTGGTGGCTGAAATGTGATCTTTCTCACCAATTTGGTAGGATTAATTATTACTATTAATTATAATTACACCTTCATTTATGGGTTTATCTTTCTAAGAGTGAAGTATATTTTTGGGACTAGGCTTTGAATAGAGAGAGAGGAGAGAAAAAATTACCGAGATGGGAGGTGACCTGATGCACATTGAACCAGCTACGTTTGATGATAGTGTGAGGAAGCCCTTGATATATTACAAAGATGGGAGGTGACCTGATGCACATTGAACCAGATATGATCGATGATAGTGTAAGGAAGCCCTTGGTCTATTACTTAAGGAGGGCTGTTTTGTCTCATTCATGGAGGCTCCCAATGGTCATGATGAGAATTGTTCTATGTAGTTTGTTAACTTATGGGAGAATCATAAAGTGACAATTAGTGGTATCTCATTTCATGTTTTGGAGGAGGTGATTGTTATGGCAACAAGCTTGGCAATGAAGGGTAGAAAATGTCAAAAGGTGACACAAGTGATTGATGAAACAAGTTTGCAACGTTTCTTTGTGGAGGGTGAGGAACCAATTTGGCACATAAGACATTTCATGAGGGAGAAACTACCTGACCTGTGGAATAAGGTTTGTCTAATTCTGATGAAATATCTTACCCTAGAAGGAAGGTATGGAGTTTTCTACTACTACCATTTTCCTCTTCTTAATCATTTTTGAAACTATGATTTTCTTTCACTTCCCTTCTTCTTGTTGCATGATCTTGAGGATACTATTGTTGATGTGAAAGATAAAATGAGAAGGGAGGTTAATTTTACTATTTTACACCAATGTTTAATTTTTAGGTTGTATCAATTTCACATTGCCCTGGCGCCCCTAGGATTGTGAAAGTTGATATTCATGTTCACCCAAACCCTAGGCCCCAAATTGTCCCCCTTAGGATTATGGGTCTTAGAGCCCCTACCCCTTAGCCCTCTCCTAGTGGGTCCCCAATGAATCCCTCCCCTAGGGGGAAAAAAGGAAAAGGTAAGGATAAAATGAAGATGGAGTTGAAGGAGGGGAGAGGGGGAAGGAGGAGGTTGGGGAGGTAGGCTAAGTCTTAGGCTAAGAGGAAGTTAAGGGAGGGATCCTCACAGGAGGAGGAGTCAAATTTTGAGGATTCAAGATGCCACAAAAGAAGAATGAAGGAGAAAACTATTTACTTTGGAGTGAGAGGTACGAAGGAGCTTGAAGAGGATTATTTTGATTCCTCCAAGTCAAACTTGGGTAATGGCAAGGAGAATAAGGAGGTGTCACTTGTCTTGGCAACCACTGTGCCCAGGTGTGTGGACCTAACAAAAGATAAATTCCCCAAAATGGTGAACAGGATGCCTTCCCCTGTTATGATCTCCTCCCTTATAAAGGTAGGTTCCATAAAGGCCATTAACCCCCTGGTTGTGTAGGATACTCAAGCTAGTAGGGACATACATCTAGGTAATTTAGATAAGGTTGGTAATGAGCTGCTGGAGAGAATCCAAGTGCTAGAGGAAAGAATGGGCCTATTAACCAAATTTATGGTTAAAGTAACTCATGTGGTGGCTACCACTCTATACCTATTGAAGGATGTTGAAGGGGACTTGCCCATGGAGGAATCCAAGCTACTTTTTGACTTCTTGGTAGAAGACTGGGTGAATGTACTTCTAGGGAAGAAGGAGGTCAAGAAATCATAAGGGCTTCCCCCTTCTTTTATTTTTTGCATGCTGTTAATCCGCTAGTTTAAAACTTTTTTGGTTTTAAGGCTGTCACACCTTTTCTTTTGTTAAGTGACTTTAGCTTGTTAACATGCATTTTGTTTAAAGCCTGTAGTTACTTTTATAATTATAGCATAAACTTCTATTTTTGTTTTAAAAAGCATTAGGGGTTAGTTATGTTCTGATGGTTATTTGCTAGTAGTCATCCAACTTGTTTGTAATGGGCCAACCCCCTTGTTTCAGCTTCTTTTATTTCAAAAACATTCCAATAGATTCTAGAAATCTAACATCACTAAATATCTACATCATTGAAATTGAGTTGACTATCTTAAATAAATTTTATTAAATTTCTATAACTATACATAGGTGGGCCTCATAAACCTACTATTTTAATTGACTTTATTTCTAATTTTGACTTTCTATCACTACAAAGAGAAAGAACTTATTAATGTAAAGTTGAAATTTGGTATATATAATTTTAAAGTAAAAAATTTCATTTAACTTTTACTCAAGAAAATGAAAAATAAAATAATTTATGTACTACATGTTCTCACTAACATAAATCAATGGAAAAAATAATATATTTTATAATTTTTTAAATTAAAATAGATAAGAGCCTACAACACAAGGGTAACTTGTGAGCCTCTCATGTGGGAGGTCTTGTGTTTGAACCTACTTGAGCTTAACAATTAATAATAATTTATTTCAACACATAATAATAATTAATCCACACTTTGGACATTTATTGCACAAAAAAAATTTAAAAATGATATTACGGTTAAAATCTTCATTTTTTAGAATTATTGTTAAAAAATACAAGAAATTATATTTAATATTTAGTAGGTGCCATGTGATAGATGTAAATTTTAATATAGTATATATGTTGTTAAAAAAATAGTATAAAATTTAATATTTTTATATGCATATTAATTGACTAAGTTTTAAGAAACTTATTATTGAAATATTAATATAATAGATATTATATTTATTTTAAATAAATAGAATTTGAAAAACTTAGTAAAATGAACAAATATTTTATTATTTGAAAATGGTAATCTCAATAAAATTTAGAATTCGAATAAGTAAGTTTTAAAAATGAAATCATAATAGAAACACTTAATTATATATAAGTTAAAATATTTATATAAATTAAATATTTGTATCTCTAGTTTCTTGCAATAATATTTATATGTACTTTTAGGTAAAATGGTTAACTAAAAAGTTTGATTTTATTTATAAATGTATTATTTAACTTATATTATGATTAATAATTTGTCAAAACTATTAGAGACAATCATGTAATTTGTAAATTATATAAAAATCATAAAAAATTAACAAAATTTTAGAAATATTTCAGTTAAAAAAAATAGTGACAAATGATTGGTGGAAATTAGTTCAAGTGAATTCAATAGTACATTGTCTATAACAAGTACAATAAAAAGAAGAAGAAGAAAATAATTTTAACATTCACATGACTAAAAAGAGCTTATACCTATCAAACCATCTTTTCCAAATTTATCATTTTCCTACATAATTTGATGATAAATATTTCACTTAACATGATATCATAAAAAAAGTTATTTCTGAACAACAAATTTTTAATTTTCTATCATATTATTTAATGAGCAACAACAAAGTCTTCTAAACACTAAGACATCCACCTAAACAACAAACTTTAAAAATAAATATCACTTTACATTATTAAAGTACATATAATTTAAGAAAAAATCATGGTCACAAGGTAATTGAAATTTCTTGCCTATTTAAGAGAGTGATCTCCTATGAAGGTATAAAAGATAAAGAAAGATGGTATTTAGGAGGAAATATGGTTACAAGTGAAAAAAATACATAAAACTTGTACCACTGTCATCAAAATCAGTAGCATGATGAACTAGCAACTAGCCATGGCTTGGAGAAATGAGCACTTACAAACTCACTCCAAAGTTTCATGAACTTTCTTTTTATGTACTTATTAAACCTCATTCTAACATTGCCAATTGATGTACAACCTTGGACATGGGTAATCCATTAGTAGTAGTTGTTAGCAGAAGAAGGGAGAACAACTCTTATGGGATCCTAATATCTCTTTTGACACACTAGGAGCTCTCATGACCCCTTTCAATACATTAGAGCCAACAAGTCTCTACAAGCACTTATATTATAGTTTTGTTAGCATAAGAAGGGGTAGCTCTTACCACTAGGGTTTGGTCTTCTTCCTCCCTGCTCCTCTATTCATTTCTATTATGATGATATGGGAGTGCATAGGGGGCTCAAAGACCTTTGATTGGATTTGCTAAGGTTGGAGGTTGAGCCTTACTTAGACCCATGGTTAGAAGATATGTTCTATGTTTCCCAAGGTTGGTTGTATACTATTGTTTGGACCTATATTTTTTCTTAGATTTCTGATAGGTGTCAATGGCCAGAATTTGGTCTCTTCTTGTTATGGTGATTTCCTATTTTAGTTATTCTTTTTCACGTGTGATTGAGTGATTGCTAGCAATTTTAAAGGGCACACTTTGGTCCTTTGTTGTTGTGTTTGGTTTAAGTTTGCAACTATTATGGGGGTTTATCCCAAATTATTCATTGGAAACGTTGACCATGGTTAGTGAGTCAGTTGGTTATGGACCTTTGTCTTTGACAGAGGGAGATTTAGTTTATCTGCATCTTCCATTACTAGACACTGGTAATGTTTTGTTATTGGTGTCTAGAGATCTATTTGTACTTTGGGTCAGCACCCATTAATTGTTGTTTTACTTAATAAAAATGTTACAATAGATTAGAGAAATATAATATCCCTAAATATCTACATCATTGAAATTGAGTTGAGTGTCTCAAATATATTTAATTAAATTTCTATAACTATACATAGGTAGGCCTCACAAACCTACTATTAATTGACTTTATTTCCAATTTTGACTTTCTATCACTATAGAACAAAAGAACTTGTTAATGTAAATTTGAAGTTTGGTATCTATAATTTCAAAGTCAACAATGTCATTTAACTTAAATATTAAAAAAATGGAAAAAAAAATCATTTATGTACTACATGTTCTGGCTAACATAAATCAATAGAAAAATAATAGATTTAAAAAAATAAAAAATAAAATTATTATATTATAGTTAAAATCTTATTTTTGAAAAATGTTTGTTTAAAATTATAACAAATTGCAATCAATATTGAACAAAGAAGAACATTTACATAGCTAAAAATAGCTAATTGGATGACCTAACCTATCAAACCATATTTTCTAAATCAATCATTTTCCTACATAATTTGATGATAAATATTTCACTTTAACATTATATGAACAATGGATTTTTTATTTTATGTTATATTATTTAATGAATAGCAACAAAGTCTTCTAAAGACTAAGACATCTACCCAAACAACAAATTGTCCAAAAAAATCTACCTCACATTATTTTCATAGGCAAGAAAAATCAAGTGATCTCCTACAAAGGTAGAAAAGATAGAGAAAGAAGGTATTCAGGAGGAAATACGCTTGCAAGTGAAAAAAATACAAAAGAACTTGTACCAATATCATCAAAATTAGCAACACGATAGTTGTGGAACCAACAACTAGCCATGGCTTGAAGAAATAAGCACTTACAAACTCACTCCAAAGTTTCTTGTATTTTCTTCTTGTGTACTTATGCAACCTCATTCTAATGTCATCAATTGATCTGCAACTTTGGACATGGGTAATGCCTTTAGCCAACTTGAAAATCTTTGCCACTTGTTTGTTGCTTCCCAGAAAATTGTTAATTACCTCTGAATTTTTGAACACCACAACATCATCCTCGTTGTTAATTAGCTTTTCCATAAGCAATGAAAATTGAGTAATGGGCTTCATACCATACTTCACTCCTCCAATACCCGCCAATTCCATTGCAAAAAAGCTTCCCATCACTATATGCAATTCTGTCGTCACCCTAAATTGTGGTAAATACAACGTTTATGTTTTATGATCAAATCTTATCCATTGAATGGCTGAAATATAATCCATCAATCTTGTTGCACTTTTTCATACTACCATTTTTATATCTTTAAAGAGCACTGGATTTATCTTCACTCCTCCTCCCACGAGTTCCAATGCTATTGGGAGCTTTAGATACACCATTGAAGGTGGGTAGAGATAGAAAACTGAAACACAATAAGAAATCTTTATTTTATTGCTTCTACTTCTTTGCCTTGTGTTTACATCCATTACAACTACCTCTATTTATAGAGGTCTGAGAAAGATCTAGAACCATGCAAATGCATGTTAGGAAAGCTCTAGAATATACATCAATCAAAAATCACATGTGACATGTGAATAAACTAGCATTTATGAAGGTCGGTGGGAAGCTTCTATAATAAATATGGTGGTTGAAGTAAAATTTGGATTGTCGACAGCGATAGAAATTATGCATGCCAACACTCCTCCTTAATTTCTATTATTAATTACATCAAAGTTTACAATATTCATTTGGTCTCTTAAATATTGAAATTGATCAAGTGATAATGCCTTTGTAAATATATCTGCCAATTGATCTTCAGATCTGCAATATTCCAAGTTGATTTCTCCATTATTGACCAATTCTTGAATAAAATGATATCTAGTATCAATGTGCTTTGTCATCTTGTGAAAAACATGATTGTTTGATAGTGTGATAGTGGATTTTTATCATAATAGATTGTAGTAGACTCATCTTGCTCATGCATTAGATCTTTCAAGACTCTTTGCATCCATATTGCTTAACATGTTGTTGATGTACCAATTACATATTCTACTTCAGTTGAAGAAATAGTCATGATAGGTTGCTTCTTTGATTCCCATGCCACAAGTCCTGTTCCAAGATGAAATGCATATCTAGATGTGCTCTTTCTATCATTAATACTTCCTACAAAGTCACTGTTAGTATATAGGTATGTGCAGGATCATGGTGTGCCAAAAGCTGGCAATGTGAAAAAAAGAGAGTTTGAAAGCATCTAAAAGTGTTTCAAAATTTACTCTAACTTTTTTTCACCCATCCTAATACTAAACTTGGAAAGTAAAGCCCAACCCTTATCAGGTATCTGATATAATATCGGATACTAGATAATATTGGATATGTAATATTATATCAGATATCCAAAAATATTGGTTATCCAATATTATATCGGATACTTGATAATTGACATTGTTATTTTTAAAAAAAAGCACAACCCGCGGGTTGTGTTTCATAGTTGTATATTGGGTTTATAGCATGGATATCCATTTTATAATTGGATACATGATAATAGGTTGGTTATTTTTGTTTTTAATCAATTTTAATATAAATTTTATAAATTTGGTTGAATTTGTTATAATTTAGGATTTTTTTGATAAAAATTGTTAAAATTTATGTTTTTTAAATATAAATTATGTTTTGCAAAGTAATAGGAATGGTTGATCAAAATGATGACCATGAGGCAAGAAATAATATTCCTCATAACCCCCCACCAAATGATCTAGTACCCCCACAAAATCATCCACCAAATGATCCTTTACCCCCTCAAAATGTTCCTTGAATCGAGGATTTGATAATTTAAAATCTCATTGAATTGAGGGGTTTGCAAAGAACATATAATAATATACCTGCATCGGCTCCTAAGTTATCCACATTAAATACCATAGTGGATAACATTGAAACCCTTACCAATAAACAAAATGGTGCTCTTCGTTGGCATGGCCAAATGCATGAGATGTTTGATGATGGCTTGGACCATGATGAGGTTGTGGCCCTCAATATAACCAAAGATGATTTGGTTAGCCTTTTTGTGAACCCAAAAATTGGTTTACCAGTCAACCGCAAAAAATCCAAACTATTGATTAAATGGTGCACAAATGACAACATACATGCAAACTTTTGGGATTTTTGGTGGATGGTTTTTGATATCCCTCCACATAGCAATTTAGAGGTGCCATTTTATTTCCTTAAAAATTGTTGTAGGACTAGGAGCTCCTCAAGATAGACCCTCTTCCCAATAGAAGAAAGCTGGTACTTTTGTCTCCCCTACTGATGTCTTTCCCCCTCCTTGAGTGCATCATCTTGATATTATCATAGAGGTTAGCTCTCAAACCAATAGAGCCATTCATAGATTGAGTAGCCTATTGATATCTTGGACTAGGTCAGTCCTGCCTCCTTGTGTTGATGATGCTAGTGCCATTTCATCATCAGCTAGCTCATCAAACCTATGTGTGCCTCAGACTTGCATTACATGCAAGAATATTTGCTTGGGTACCATAGGTGATCTTCCTGAGTATCATTTTATATTAGATGAAGATACACCAGATGCATAGGTAGAGGCTATAGACCTTGATGCAACAGAGGAGGGGAATACAGAGCCATGGACTCCTTCTATGTTAGTACGTGTATATATATATTTTTTATGACATATGCAATTTAAAGTTAATTTTTATAATAGAGTAATTTTAATTTTTAAGCCATACTGACTTATACATGTATGTGATCTTCATTCATGTTTAGTTGATGACTGAGGAGGAGTTGAGATAGGTTGATGATGCCATGGTCTTAGCCATTTCATTTGGCCTTGAGACATCTACAATACATTATGTTGTGTTCTTATTATTTTTCCTATTTGATATTGTAGCATATATGGGTTCTAATCTTTCTTTTATCTTGCATATATCATGTATCCCTACAGGACAAAGTGCGAAGGATGAGCCAACACCCATTGACAGGAAAGCTAATTAGGTGCTTTCTATTTGATTAAATATCAATGCATTCTTGTAAAATGTTTATGGTAATGAAATTTAATTACATTCTTTATTGTATATAGTTCATGGCTACTAGTGATGAGCCCATACAGATTCCACATTGTAGACACTCAGGCATTTTCATTCGCATTGAGAGCCCCATTGTATGTATAAGCATCATTTATTTTTCATTTTCCTTATCTTCATAAATAAATTCAAAACTAAATTATGTGATATTAACAACTACTATTTTTCATCTCATAGGAAACTCCTAGTGCACACGAGGTTCGATGGGAGAGTTTTGTAGATTTGATGATGCAGCCACTATATCCTAAGGAGGAGCCAACACTACTAAGTTATTGTTTAAATTCATAGTTAAATATGTTATAAATTTAGCATGCTATGAATTATAATTTTATAGTTTAAGTTGTAAATTCATCTGACAAACATATTTGAACATACACAGGCCACAATTAGTGAGGTACAAGCATTGCCAAGGACATATGAGAAGACTCCTAACTAGGATAGGAGTTTGACAAGAGAGGTATTTATTATGAAAGTTTAATAGTATAAATCTTCATTAAAAAAAAGATCATTATGCATTAGAGTAATTCAATGTTAGATACAAAGAATCATATAAATTTAGTAGTCTAACTTTGGGTTTTCCTTTTTTGTTTATGTAGGAGCCATCTAATCCACCTAGTGCAGTGAAGAGGCTACATTTTGATCATCCACCAACACCCTAGGATAGTATAGTTGTCATATGATGCATCATGAGACATTTTGAGATGGCATATGCCACATTGTTTACAGAAACATTGATATTATACACATTCCAATGGCATGATCAACCACATTGTGTATATTGATCTATGTATTTTGATATATATTTGTGTACTTTTTCTATGGATACATTATCTTTGATATATATTTGTGTAATTTGTCTATGGATACATGTATTTTGATATATATTTTTGTCATTTATGTGCACAATGATATACATATTAATTTAGTATCTAGTATTGTTCAATTTACTGTGGATAATGTGTATCATTCATGTTTATGGAATATCACTAATTTTGATCATGTTTGTTATATTTGATCCAAATATAATAATTTTTGAATAGCATTTTAACAACTTTTATTATCAAATTTGGATGCAATGTTTAATTTGAAGTTCTATCATGAAATAAACACACTTGTTAACCTCCTACACAAGGTTCACATAACCCATTCTGATCCACTTAACAAAAATTGCTTCATTAATGCATGCTGTAATTTCACACCTTACATAGTTGTTTCCAACCTTGTATGGTCATGCTCAAACCCCTAACTGACTCTTTGCACTCATTTTCACTTTGCAAGAAAAAATTGCAAAATTGCAATTTTGAACAATTTTTATTATAACTTTAAATTATTAATTAGAGAAGTTCACGAAACATGGTAAGGGGTTATCAATAGCCCTCATGAGCTCTAAGTTATGACCCTTAGAAGATTGACCTCAAAATGCACTTAGAGCACTTTGGAGACTCCTCGGTACTGGGTGGCCGTGGACAACTATTAGTTTTGGCACCGAGCAAGATCGCTATGCCAAATCCAAATGGAATGTGATCTCTCAAAAATGAAATTGGTTATTTTATGCCTCAGCATCACTATCTTGTAGAATTTAACATTTCATTGATAACCCTTACGAGCTTTAAGCTATGACCCTTAGAAGATTGACCTCGAAAAGCACTTAGAGCACCTTGGAGACTACTCAATAGAGGGTGGTAGTAGATTATGGATGGTCTTTGTGTCCAAAAAAAGGGTGTCACTATGGTTCATTAGCCCATCCAGAGATAATAGCACTGACAATTCAATGCCAAGATCAGTGATTTCAAAGTTACATTGTGGTGCACCTATGAACTGAGGCACACTGTGAGTTTTGGCATCAAGCGAGATCATTGTACCAAATCCAAATAAAATGTGATCTCTTGAAAATGAGATAGGTTATTTTAGGCCTCGAAATCACCATCCTATAAAATTTTATGTTTCATTAATAGCCCTCAAGAGCTCTGAGTTAAGACCCTCGGAAGATCAACCTCCAAACGCACTTAGAGCACCTTAGAGACTACTTGGTATGGGGTGGCCACAAACGATGGAGGGTCTTTATGGCTAGAACAAATGTGTCACTAGGGTTCACTCACCCATCCAGAGCTAATGGCATCGATGATTCAATGCCAAGATTAGTGGTTTCAAAGTAATGCTATGGTGCACCTATGAACTGAGGCATACAGCAAGTTTTGGCATCGAGCAAGATCGTTGTGCCAAATCCAAATGAAATGTCATCTCTCAAAAATGAGATAGGTTATTTTAGACTTGGCATCATCATCCTATATAATTTTACATTTCATCAATAGCCCCGAAAAGCTTCGAGTTATGACCCTTAGAAGATCAACCTCAAAATGCACTTAGAGCACTTTGGAGACTACTCGGTACAGGGTGGCAGTGGATGATGGATGGTCTCCATGGCTGAAAAAAGGGTGTCACTAGGGTTCACTCACCCATCCGGAGCTAATGGCATTGATGATTGGATGCCAAGATTAGCGGTTTCAAAGTTACATTGTGGTGCACCTATGAACTAAGGCACACTATGAGTTTTGGCATCGAGCAAGATCACTGTGCCAAATCCAAACAGAATGTGATCTCTAAACAATGAGATAGTCTACTTTAGGCCTTGGCATCACCATCCTATAAAATTCAATGTTTCATTGATAGCCCTCACAAGCTCCGAGTTACAACCTCCGAAAGATTGACCTCGAAATGCACTTAGAGCACCTTGGAGACTACTCGGTACGGGGTGGCCGCGGGTGATGGAGGGTCTCCATGGCCAAAAAAAGGGTGTTACTAGGGTTTACCCACCCATTTAAAGCTAATGGTCTTGATGATTCCATGCCAAGATCAGGGGTTTCAAAGTTATGCCGAAGTGCACCTATGAACTGAGGCACACTGTGAGTTTTGGCATCGAGCAAGATTACTGTGCTGAATCAAAATAGAATGTGATCTCTTGAAAATAGGTAATTTTAGGCCTTAGAATCACTATCCTATAGAATTTGGTGTTTCATTGATAGCCCTCATGAGATCTGAGTTATGACCCTCAGAAGATTGACCTCAAAATGCACTTAGAGCGCCTTGGATACTACTCAGTATGGGGTGGCTGCAGATGATGGAGGGCCTCCATGGCTAGAACAAGAGTGTTGCTAGGGTTCACCCACCCATCTAGAGCCAATGGCATGAACAATTCAATGCCAAGATCAGTGGTTTCAGAGTTATGTTGTGGTGCACTTATGAACTGAGGCACACTGTGAGTTTTGGTATCAAGCAAGATTGTTGTGCCAAATCAAAACAGAATGTGATATCTCAAAAATAAGATAGGTTATTTTAGGCCTCAACATCACCATCTTTTAGAATTTGATATTTCATTGATAACCCTCATGAGCTTCGAGTTACGACCCTAAGAAGATCAACCTTAAAATGTACTTAGAGCACCTTGGAGACTACTTGATACGAGGTGGTTGCGGATGATGGATGGTCTTTGTGGCTAGAACAAGGGTGTCACTAGGGTTCATCCACCCATCTAGAGCTAATGGTTTTGAGGATTTGATGCCAAGATCAGTGGTTTCAGAGTTACGTTGTGGTGCACCTATGAATTGAGGCATATTGTGAGTTTTGGCATCAAGCAAGATCACTGTGTTGAATCCAAATGGAATGTGATCTCTTAAAAATGAGATATGTTATTTTAGGCCTTAGAATCACTATTCTATAGAATTTGACATTTCATTGATAGCCCCCATGAGCTCCAAGTTATGACCCTCAGAATATCAACCTCAAAATGCACTTAGAGCACCTTGGAGACTACTCGATACGGGGTGGCTGTCGACGATGGAGGGCCTTTGTGACTAGAAAAAGAGTGTCACTAGGGTTCACCTACCCATCTGGAGCTAATGGAGCTGATGATTTGATGCCAATATTAGTGGCTTCAAAGATATGCTATGGTGCACCTATGAATTGAGGCACACAACGAGCTTTGGCATTGAGTGAGATCGTTGTGCCAAATCCAAAAGGTGATATTTCAAAAATGAGATAGGTTAGTTTAGGCCTTAACATCATCATCCTATAAAAATTGACGTTTCATTGATAGCCCTCATGAGCTCTGAGTTACGATCCTTGGATGATTGACTTCGAAATGCACTTAGAGCACCTTGGAGACTACTTGGTATGGGGTGGCCACAGATGATGGAGGGTCTTCATGGCTTGAACAAGGGTGTCACTAGGGTTCACCTACCCATCTAGAGATAATGGCATTGATGATTCAATGCTAAGATCAACAGTTTTAGAGTTACGTTGTGGTGCACCTATGAATTGAGGCACACTGCGAGTTTTGGCATTGAGCAAGATTGCTGTGCTGAATCCAAATGGAATGTGTTCTCTCAAAAATGATATAAGTTATTTTAGGCCTCAGCATCACCATCCTATAGAATTCAATGTTTCATTAATAGCCCTCATGAGCTCCAAGTTATGACCCTCAGAATATTGACCTCGAAATGCATTTAGAGCACCTTAGAGACTACTCAGTATGGGGTGGTTGCGAATGATTGAAGGCCTCCACGGCTAGAACAAGAGTGTCACTAGGGTTCACTCACCCATTTGAAGCTAATGGAATTAACAATTCAATGTAAAGATCAGTGGTTTCAAAGTTATGCTATGGTGCACCTATGAACTAAGGCACACTGTGAGTTTTGGCATTGAGCGAGATCATTGTGCCAAATCCAAATGGAATGTGATCTCTCAAAAATGAGATAGGTTATTTTAGACCTCGACATCACTGTCCTATAGAATTTGAAATTTCATCGATAGCCCTCATGAGCTTTGAGTTACAATGCTTAGAAGACTGACCTTGAAATGCACTTAGAGTACCTTAGAGACTACTCGATATGGGGTGGCCACAAATGATGGATGGTCTTCGTGGCTAGAAAAAGGGTGTCACCAAGGTTCACCCACCCATCCAAAGCTAATGGCATTGATGATTCAATGCCAAGATCAGCGATTTCAAAGTTACACTATGAATTAAATAAATCTATTTTAAAGCCTCCTTACCAATTCCATCAACAAGCTCCATATGTTTATCATTCATCCATCCCTTGTCAAGCTTTATGTCATCCTACCAATACATATCAGCAACCCCATGAGAGCCAGTTTATTTTCAACTAACATGATGATTTTAGGATCATCCCCCACACGTTGATAACATAAGAGGAGATGAGGAGTATTGATAGACAACAAGAGTATTGCATGCATAATGATGAGTGTGCTTACCAAGATCAACAAAAAATGGATTGGCAATAAAGGAAGTATGATGAATATCTTGGAAGAGAGATAACTATAAAAGAAGAGTAGATGAGATTGCAATTTTCTCAATTTCAAGAGGTAAAGACCAAACCACCTTGTCTTCCTAGTCAATGAACCAACCAATTAAAGTGAAGGCCCTCAAAAATGAATTTCCAAGCTCTAGTCATGTTGATCCTCTCCAATATCCAAGTATACCTCCTATTTTTGAGAATCTAAGTTTTAGGGGTCATAGCCTTGAAAAAAAAATAGATCAACCCAATATGAGTCCGTACATGATTGAATTATCAAACTAACATTGAGGCCTTCTTGGACCAACTATCCTGATTTTAAAATGCCATACCTTGTCAAAGTTGTCCATGTGAATTTGTACAAGATGAAATGGTTGAAGGAAAAGATGATCTTGTTGGTTCTAAATTGGTAGAACCATTTAAGGAGGCTTGGGATCATAGACATTAGGATGAAAAGGAGGATGTTGTTGGTCCTAATTTATTTATTGAGTTACCTATAATGTTGAACATGATGATGAATAAATTTGATTGGCTACAAGGGAAGAAGTTGAGGATGAAGTAGAGGTTACGCCCATCTTTTAAGAATTACCTTCTTTTGTTGAGTAGAATGAGGAAGATGTGATTCAAACCACATAATCACAATAAATAATATGAATGAGATGGTAGCTAACCAAAGCTTAGAAGGTTATTTTTATAGTATTGTAAAAGTTTTTTGTGAGAACCTTGCTACTGAAAATTTAGAGTATATGCATTTTTCCTAATGATTCTAAGCATGAATGCAAGATGGATCCATTTCTCAAGAGAATTCAATAGGTTGATAGTTGTCATGAACTTTGAGCTACCTTAACAAAAGGAGGGGACTCCTTGACCATGGAGGAAGAGTTGGAATGGTTGTAATAATGCATGGTAACCATGATGAACCAACAAAAAGGAGAAACACTATAGAAACCAACAAATCAAACTTAAAGTTTGCGCTTTCAAGAGGTTGTGCAATTGGGTATTTTTCCCAGCTCAAGTCAAGGGAGGAGTCACCATTAAAACTAGCACTTGAACATGAAGATGATTATGGAGAGGATCAAATGCAACATGTTGATTCAGTCCCAAATGTTGATACTTTCAATCACCAATGTGAATTAAGTCACACCATTTTCATTCCTCAATAGATGTTGCATCAAACAATTCAATATTGTTCATTTATCCATATTTTGGTATTTTCCTTTAAGCATGTTAGTCATGGTACTTTTAAGAATAAAGTCAACTATTTTAGCCAACCAATGAATGAATTTATTTAGCATTTGTCTTGTTATTTGTTAGGGTAGAGTAGGTTAGTTTCTAGCTTGCTACAAGTGTTACCTTTGGATAATACTTGTCAATTATGGAGTGTACATTAAGCCTAAATTTGGCTCGTTAATATCTTTCCTTTCTTGTAAATAGATTCAATAGGAATTTTGAATTCTAGCTCAATATTTTTGGGTAAGTATGATGATGTGTCACTACCATTTTCTCTTCTAATAAACCAACATGGAAAAAGGTTGAAAGGTGAAACACTTATTTTAATTTGACATATCTTTAGAGATGTTAATTCACCCCCATTAGGATCATACAACCAATAGGCTTTACTAGAGTCATAATGACTAGTAAGGATTAATTTTTCACTGTTATTATCATAATTCATTGTCTTTTCTTTTTGAGATATGTTAACCTAGGTTGACTGAGTCTAGAATAGGTCAACCTGGCTCCAACTATTCCAAAATAGGATGACCCGAGTTGACCTATTCCCTAGGGACTTTGGGTCCCAGTGCAATTTTTTTCTTATAGTTGTAAATTTGGAATTTGGGTGACTTGTAGGCTTGCTTTGTTTTTTTCCATTGTAGAATTTGAGCAATATAAATTCATGAAAACCTAAAGAACACATTTATGCAAGAACTTGTCATAGATAGGTAAAGAGAAAAAAAGACAAGGGTTTAACATTGATAATATAAAAGATCACATTATTAGAATAAAATAATGAGTAAAATATACAATGGATATATATGGACAAAAATACTTTGAGTTTATACAAATAGATTAGATAAATGTAACAAAGCACACAAGTGTTTCAATAAGTTTATGTGATTGTTGTCACACAATTAGAGCCTATATAATATAGAGAACCCAAAATTTGACTTGAACTATAACAACCAACTTAAAAAAAGTGTAACAGAACCACCCTAGCATTCCTAAGATATAGAAAAACATTATCCAAATCAACTATTTCTTCCACCCATCGCTCTTCTTGTACCACGAGTCTTTGTTTATAATAACCTAAAGATGGAAACCTCACACCATAAAAAGAAATGAAATGCATTGATAACACTTGTAGTAAAAGGATTATACAATATTAGCATCATAAAATCACTTCTTGTTTCAATGCCTCATTGCGAATGAGTATTCAAACTTATTGACACCTTCCCCAAATTGTTTTTTAAGGAATCAAGTATTCTAATTGTTCATCTGTATTTTCTAGATTTGTCTTATTTGATTAGTTTGATAAAATGGTTTTGATAATCATAATGTCAGCTCTATGTCAAATAAGAAAAATGCCAAACTTGTAATAAGATATCCACAAGCAATTATCTTTCATTGTCTCCTTGCTTCAATACTCATATAGCTATAAATGCTCTTAAAATTGTTCTTATAGCCTTGTATCACATGCAAATATGATTTTCAATAACTTTTTCAATATCTTCCTCTTATAATTCCTTATAAAGAACCCACCAAAATACAAATTAGGATATGTAATTAATTTAACCCATCTTTTTCATTATTACAAAAACTATATATATAAAAAACCTCACATTTTACATCATAAATCTTAGGAATTCTCCCCAACACCCTGCCCCCCTACTCTTCATGATGTGCCTACATTCCAATATCATAAAGAATATTAGTAACTTATTGTATTAAACAAGATAATCATCAGTTCATTGAATCATTATGAAGAAAATAACATAAGAAGTAAATATACCTAGTCGAGTGTACCAGTAGGGTCCTCTCTCTATTTTAGGGTCTCCAACAAGGCTTCATGATCAGTATCAGTAATAGTAAAAAGTTCTTTTGCTTTTGGATTTCCTTGATGCTTCAACAACTTTATATTTGTTGCAATAATAAGATGCAAATATATGAGAATTATTTTGTGCTTTTGATAGTCTTTGAATGTAGGAATTCCATTCCTTCTAAGCATGTATGTCTGTAGCCATGTTCTAGTGACAACCAGTGAACTAGTAGGATATGTGAATCCATCATCATCTGTGATCGGTTGTGCAAGCTTTTGTTTACTTCTTACACAATGTGCTAACCAATAATGGGATTTCTCATCATTCCCCTATGGTGCAACCAATGCAAACACATGCCCTAGTTGAAAAAGATCTGATAGATGGTTATGCTCAAGTGAACTTTCCATGTCATCATTTCTGATAGAGGGTATGATAGACAATGGAGTAAGATAATGTGGAGCCCATGTGTCCACCCACTCAGTCAACTCACAGTGATCCCAATCACACTAAAAACAACTAGGAAAAAAGCAAGCTAGTTATCGTGTCCAAATGGTCCATGTACTAGAATCACAGCTCTAGAATGAATGCATTTTTTATGAGTCTCTCACTATAGCCTTTCGACGACCACTGCTCCCCATTTAGATGATAATATCAGACACCTAGGGATATATTATCAAACTTCTTTCAATGGTTTCGGTCCCAAAATGTGACTTTTCCCAAAACCCATGAAAATGGCCGATAAAAAGTGATGTTGTCAGGTCTGTAGTGACAAGGAATATTTTGGGAAAATCATGCTAGTAAAATTAGGTATCCGATTTGAAATCGGATACCCGATTTTAGATTGGGTATCCGATATTTATCCTAAAATAATGGAGGGAAATGAGAATTAAGATAAAGATTAAATATAATAATATATGTTATTATTAATATAATCTATATATATATATATATATATATATATCAAATTATTATATTATATTATATTATTATTAAATATAATAACGTAATATATGTTATTATTAATATAATCTATAAATATAATATATATTCATATATATCACATTGAAATCTATAATACATATATGAAATTATTATATTATATTATATTATGATATATATGACATTGAAATTTGAAATATATTATATGGGATATAATACAATCTATTATTACCCTAAAATCTAAAATATATATACAAAATTATTATAATATATTATTATTATTAAATATAATAATGTAATATATGTTATTATTATTATTATTATGACCTATTTTAACTATTAATATATAATAATATATTATGTTATTACTATTATTATGAACTATAGATATAATATATATATATATTATAATCATTTATATGGGTCGAAAAGGGCCATAGGATGACCTATGGCCCCTTTTGACAAATTCCATGATGACATATGTCTGTAGGGGTCCTAGGACCCCTACAGACATATTGTAATTGTCTATATAGGTAGAAAGGGGCCATAGGATGACCTATGAGACCTTTCAATACATTCCATGAAGATATATGTCTCTAGGGGTCTTAGGACCCCTAGGGACATATTATAATCATTTATATGGGTCAAAAGGGGCCATTGGATGACCTATGACCCATTTTGACACATTTTATTACAACATATGTCTCTAGGGGTCCTACAATACCTAGGGAAATATTAGAATCATTTCTATGGGACACATTCAATAATGACATATGTCTCTAGAGTTCCTAGAAACCCCAGGGACATATTATAATCATTTATATGGGTCGAAAGGGGCCATAGGATGACGTATGACCCATTTCAACACATTCCATGATGACATATGTCTCTAGGGGTCCTAAGACCCTTAGGGACATATTATAATAGTTTATATGGGTTGAAAGGGACCATAGGATGACCTATGACCCCTTTCGACACATTCCATGACACCATATGTCTCTAGGGGTCTTAGAAGCTCTAGGAACATATTATAATTGTTTATATGGGTCAAAAGGGGCGATAGGATGACCTATGACCCTTTTCGACACATTCCATGATGACATATGTCTCTAGGAGTCCTAGGACCCCTAAAGACATATTATAATCATTTATATTGGTCAAAGGGGGCCATAGGATGACTTACGACTCCTTTCGACACATTTGATGATGATATATGTCTCTAGGGCTCCTAGGACCCATAGGGACATATTATAATCATTTAAATGGGTTGAAAGGGGGCATAGGATGACCTATGAGCCCTTTCATAACATTCCATGACGACATATGTCTCTATGGTTCCTAGTACCCCTAGGGATATATTATAATTGTTGATATGGGTCGAAAGGGGCCATAAGATGACCTATAACCCCTTTCGACAAATTCCATGATGACATATGTTTCTAGGGGTCCTAAGAACCCTAGGGACATATTGTAATTGTTTATATGGGTTGAAAAGGGTTATAGGAAGATCTATGACCTCTTTCAACACATTTGATTACACAAAATGTCGCTAGGGGTCCTAGGACACCTAGGGACATATTACAATTATTTATATGGGTTGAAAGGGTTTCGACACATTTCATTACAACATATGTCACTAGGGGTCCTAGGAGCCCTAAGGACATATTATAATTGTTTATATGGGTTGAAAGGGGTTATAGAATGACATATGACCCCTTTCGATCCATTTCATTACAACATATGTCTTTAGGAGTCCTAGCAATCTTAGGGACATATTATAATCATTTATATGGGTCGAAAGGGGCCATAGGATGATTTATGACCCATTTTGACACATTTAATGATGAAATATGTCTCTAGGGGTCCTAGGACCCCTAGCGACATATTATAATTGTTTATATAGGTCGAAAGGGGCCATAGGATGACCTATAACCCTTTTGAGATATTTTATTACATGTGTCTTTATGAGTCCTAGGACCCCTAGGGACATATTATAATCATTTATATGGATCAAAATGAGTTATAGGATGAATTATGGCCCCTTTCGACACATTCAATGATGACATATGTCTCTAGGGGTCCTAGAGACATATTATAATCATTTATATGGGTTGAAAGGGGCCATAGGACAACCTATGCCCCTTTTCGACACATGCCATGATGACATATGTCTCTAGGGGTCCTAGGACCTCTATGGACATATTATAATCATTTATATGGGTCAAAAGGGGCCATAGGATGACCTATCACCCATTTCGACACATTTTATGATGACATATGTCTCTAGGGGGTCCTAGGACCTGTGGGGACATATTATAATCATTTACATGGGTTGAAAAGGGCCATAGGATGAACTATTATCCCTTTTGACACATTTCATGATGAAATAGGTCTCTAGGGGTCCTAAGACCCCTAAGGACATATTATAATTGTTTATATGAGTCAAAATGGGTCATAAGTCTCTTTCAACAGATTTCATTACAACATATGTCGCTAGGGGTCTTAGGACCCCTAGGGACATATTATAATTGTTTATATGGATTGAAAGGTTTCATAGGATGAACTATGACCCCTTTCAAAACATTTCATTACAACATATATCGCTAGGGGTGCTAGGACCCCTAGGGACATGTTATAATTTTTTATATGGGCTGAAAGGGGTCATAGGCACTTTCGACCCATTTCATTATAACATATGTCTCTAAGAGTCTTAGAAACCCTAGGGATATATTATAATCATTTATATGGGTTGAAAGGGGCCATATGATGACCTATGACCCTTTATGACACATTCCATTATGACATATGTCTCTAGGGATCCAAGGACCTCTAGGGACATAGTATAATCATTTATATGGGTCGAAAGGGGCCACAGGATGACCTATGACCTATTTCGACACATTTTATTACAACATATGTCTCTAGGGGTCTTAGGACCTCTAGGGACATATTATAATTATTTATATGGGTTGAAAGGGGCCATAGGATGACCTATGACCCCTTTCGACACATTCTATGATGACATATGTTGCTAGGGTTCTTAGGACCTCTAGGGACATATCATAATTATTTATATGGGTTGAAAGGGGCCATAGGATGACCTATGACCCCTTTTGACACATTCTATGATGACATATGTTGCTAGGGTTCTTAGGACCCCTAGGGACATATTATAATTATTTATATGGGTTGAAAGTGCTCATAGGTCCCTTTCGACATATTTCATTACAACATATGTTGTTTGGGGTCCTAAGACCCCTACGAACATATTATAATAATTTATATGGGTCGAAAGTGGTCATAGGATAACCTATGATCCCATTCAACCCATTTCATTACAACATATATTTCTAGGGGTCTTAAAAATCCTAAGGATAAATTATAATTGTTTATATGGATCAAAAGGGGCCATAGGGTGATGTATGATCCCTTTTGACACATTCCATGATGACATATGTCACTAGAGCTCCTAGGACCCCTAGGAACATATTATAATCATTTATATGGGTTAAAATGGGTCATATGGTGACCTATGACTCCTTTTGACACATTTTATTACAACATATGTCTCTAGGGGTCCTAGGGTCCCTAGGGAGATATTAGAATTGTTTATACGGGTTGAAAGGGGCAATAGGATGACCTATAACCCCTTTGGACACATTTCATGATGACATATGTCGCTAGGGGTCGTAGGACCTATAGAGACATATTAGAATTGTTTGCATGGGTCAAAAGGGGCCATATGATGAGCTATGACCACTTTCGACACATTCCATGATGACATATGTCTCTAAGGATCCTAGGACCCCTGGGGACATATTATAATTATTTATACGAGTCAAAAAGGGTCATAGGATGACCTATGACCACTTTTGACCCATTTCATTACAACATATGGGACATATTATAATTATTTATATGAGTCAAAACTTTTTGACTCATTTCATTATAACATATGTCTCTAGAGGTCCTAGAAACCATAGGGACATATTATATTCATTTATATGGGTCAAAAGGGGCCATAGGATGACCTATGATCCCTTTCAACACATTCTATGATGATATATGTCTCTAGGGGTCCTAAGACTCCTAGGGACATATAATAATCATTTATATGGGTCGAAAGGGTCCATAGTATGACCTATGATCCCTATCGGCACATTTTATTACAACATATATCTCTAGAGGTCCTAGGATCCCTAGGAACATATTATAATAATTTATATGGGTCAAAAGGGGCCATAGGATTACCTATGACCTCTTTCGACACATTCTATGATGACATATGTCTCTTAGGAACATATTATAATTGTTTATATGGGTTGAAAGGGGTCATAGGTCTCTTTCGACACATTTCATTACAACATATGTCGATAGGGGTCCTAGGATCCCTAGGGACATATTATAATTATTTATATGGGTTTAAAGGGGTCATAGGTTAAGTGGTCCTCTTCATCTACACAATTTTGTAAGATAATTAGGATAAGACATTCGTTCTTATTCTTAAGGTACAGTTTGAATTTCTCTCATATTTTGATTTTTCTATTTGAATATATTGTAAATAACCTTTGACATTAGTGTCAAAAAGGGAGAGAATGAAGATAGTAGATTACATTGGAGTAAAGAGAGACTTGTGGAGAAATAAGGGAGAAAATATATTGATATATGTATAGATAAAACCTATGTATATGTTATGCCATATATATAGAAGGAGATATGTAAGATATGTATATACAACAGCTTTACAAAGATCAATTTTGAAAAAATAAAAATTAGAATGTTAGTTTACATAAGTTTTGTCTCATAAGTGTTTTTTTCACTAATGCCAAAGGGGAAGATTGTTGACATTATGTTGTATTTGTCATTAGTGAAAAATACAACATAATGCCCTTTGAATCCATTTCAATACAACATATGTCTCTAGGGGTCCTAGAAACCCTATGGACATCTATAATTGTTTATTTGGTCGAAAGAGGCTATAGGATGACCTATGGCCCCTTTTGACACATTCCATGGTGACATATGTCTCTAGGGGTCCTAGGACCCATAGAGACATATTATAATTATTTATATGGGTCGAAGTGGGCCATAGGATGAGCTATGACCTCATTTGACATATTTTATTACAACATATGTCTCTAGGGGTCCTAGGACTACTCGAGAGATATTAGAATAGTCTATATGGTTCGAAAGGGGCCATAGGATAACCTATGACCCCTTTCAACACATTCCATGATGACATATGTCTCTAGGAGTTCTAGGACCCTTAGGGACATATTAGAATCATTTATATAGGTTAAAAGGGGCCATAGGATGACCTATGACCCCTTTCGACAAATTCCATGATGACATATGTCTGTAGGGGTCCTAAGACACCTAAGGACATATTATAATTGATTATGTGAGTCAAAAGGGGCCCTAGCATGACCTATGACCCCTTTTGACACATTCCATGATGACATATGTCTTAAGGGTTCCTAGGACACCTAGAGACATATTATAATCATTTATATGGGTTGAAAGGGACCATAGAATGACCTGTGACCCATTTCGACACATTCCATGATGACATATGTCCCTAGTGGTCCTACGACCCCTAGGGACATATTATGATTGTTTGTATGGGTCAAAAGGGGTCATAGGATGACCTATGACCCATTTTGACACATTCATTACAACACATATTACTAGGGGTCCTAGGACCCCTATAGACATATTATAATTTTTTATATAGGTCAAAAGGTTTCATAGGATGATCTATGATTCCTTTTGACACATTTTATTACAACATATGTCACTAGGGGTCCTAGGACCCCTAAAGACATATTATAATTGTGTATATGGGTCGAAAAGGGTCATAGGATGACCTATGACCTCTTTTAACCCATTTCATTACAACACATGTCTCTAGAGGTCCTAAAAACCCTAGGAACATATTATAATCATTTATATGGGTTGAAAGGGGCTATAAGATGACCTATGACCCCTTTCGACACATTCCATGATGATATATGTCTCTAGGGGTCCTAGGACCCCTAAGGACATATTATATTTGTTTATATGGGTCGAAAGGGGCCATAGGATGACCTATGATCTCATTCCACACATTTTATTACAACATATGTCTCTAGGGTTTCTAGGACCCCTAGGGAAATATTATAATCATTTATATGGGTCAAAAGGGGCCATAGGGTGATCTATGACCTGTTTCAACACATTCTATGATGACATATGTTTGTAGGGGTGCTAGGACCCCTAGGGATATATTATAATTATTTATATGGGTCAAAATGGGTCATAAGATGACCTATGACTCCTTTCAACACATTTCATTACATCATATGTCGCTATAGGTCAAAGGACCCTTAGGGACATATTATAATTGTTTATATGGGTCGAAAGGGATCATAGGATGACTTATGATCCCTTTCAACCCATTTCATTACAAAATATGGCTGTAGGGGTCTTAGAAACCATAGAGACACATTATAATCATTTATATAGGTCAAAAGAGGCCATACGATGTCCTATGACAACTTTCGACACATTTCATGATGACATATGTCTCTAGGGGTCCTAGGACCTTTAGAGACATTAAAACCATTTATATGGGTCAAAATGGGCCATAGGATGACCTATGACACCTTTCGACACATTTTATTACAACATATCTGTCTAGGGGTCCTAGGACCCTTAAGGAGATATTGAAATCATTTACATGGGTCAAAAGGGGCCATAAGATGACCTATGACCCCTTTTGACACATTCTATGATGAGATATGTCTCTAGGGGTCCTAGAACCCCTAGAGACATATTAGAATCATTTATATGGGTCAAAATGGGTTGTAGGATGACCTATGACTGCTTTTAACACATTTCATGATGACATATGTCTCTATGGGTCCTAGTAGTCCTAAGGACAAATTATAATCATTTATATAGGTTGAAAAGGGTAATAGGATGACTTATGACCCTTTTCATCACATTTCATTACAACATATGTCACTAGGGATCATAGAACCCCTAGAGACATATTATAATTGTTTATATGGGTCGAAGGGGTCATAGGATGATCTATGACCCCTTTCGACACATTTTTAATTTAGAACATATATCGCTAGGGTTCCTGGGACCCTTAGGGACATATTATAATTGTTTATATAGGTCAAAAGGGGTCATAAGATGACCTATGAACCCTTTCCACCCATTTTATTATAACATGTCTCTAGGGGTCCTAAAAACCCTAAGGAGATATTATAATCATTTATATGGGTCGAAAAGGGCCATAGGATGACCTATGACCCTCTTCGGCATATTCCATGACGACATATGTCTCTAGGGGTCGTAGGACCCCTAGGGACATATTATAATCATGTATATGGGTTGAAAAGGGCCATAGGATGATCTATGACCCATTTCGACACATTTTAATACAATATGTCTCTAGGGGTCCTAGGACCCCTAGGGACATATTATAATCATTTATATGGGTTGAAAGCGGCCATAGGATGATCAATTGCCCCTTTTGACACATTCCATGATGACATATGTCGCTAAGGGTCCTAGGAACCCTAGGGACATATTATAATTGTTTATATGGGTCGAAAGTGGTCATAGGATGACCTATAACTCCTTTAAACACATTTCATTACAATATATGTCGTTGTGGGTGTAGACACCTAAAAACCTTTAGAAAATAAAGTATTTTTATTTTCTGAAAAAGTCCTGATGACATCATCATTTATTAATTAATTAATTAATTTTTATGCCATTAAATCCCTTTATCTTAATTAAAAATATTTAATTAAGGAATCCCTCCCAAAAATGTTTAAATCTTATTTAAACATTATTTCCTTATTTATTAATTATTTAATTAATAAATTGACCAAAAATCCTAAAATAAATAAAAAATTTATTTTTTGCCCAAAAATTGGCCAATTTCCTTATGACCAATAACCTCTTCCAAAATCTTCTAATCCTTCTTTAATTTTGATTAAAGGCTAATCCCATCATTTCCTACCCCTAATCCCAACTCAAAATATTTAATTAAGATTAAATATTAATCCTCATATTTATTTAAAAAGTTTTAATAAATATCTCCTCAACCCAAACCCTTGAAGTAAATAAAACTTTATTTATTTCCTAAAAATCTAATTTATCCTCATCCTAAGAAGTTCTAGACTCTTCTAGAAAGTCTTCATCCTCATCCTAGGAAATTCTAGACTCTTCTAGAAAGTCTTCATCCTCATCCAAAGTCTAGACTCTTCTAGAAGATGTCTTTAAACCTAATCCTAATCCCCTCCTAACCTTGTCACATTCCCTAAACATGGGTTAAGACTTACTAACCCAAGTCAAAGTTAACAAATATCTCCTCTTTCACCCACCCTCATTAAATGTCATCCACTTGCCCATCCCTAAGCTAATCCTAAACCATCCTAATCCATCCTCTAATCATTTGCACAAGCCTAAACAAGCTTAAAACATTTCTAATCAAGTCCAAGTCGAATTTGCTCTCATCACCCTCAAAATATCTCAACCATAAAACTTTATGAAGTCCACTAGGTCATAAATGACTCTTACAAGCCCTTTTATTGCTCTTACAAGTCATTATGAGGGTCTTTATGAAGATTTTATCTCTTGAGCCTCCTTTGTTGACTCATCCTTGCCCTTTCCTCCATCCTCTCACCATGTGACATGTGTCACTCCTTGATTGGCTATAAGGAAGCACAATCCATGTGCTCTCCTCTCATGCAATCTGAGCCTTCCATAAGCTTTTTCCCATCCTTGCATCTTAGCCCTCAATCCCTCAAGCCTCTTGCCTATAAATTGGATCCTTCCCCTTTGCAAAATAACACAATCCATGAAGTAAAGTTATAATGCTATTTTGAGAGCCAAATCCATACTAAAGCCATCTATCCACACCAAAAATCCACAATCATCCATTGAAGCCTTTGGAAGCATATTGAGCATACATCCTATCCATTTAGATAAAGCCACTCAACAAGAGAGCTTCTCATTGAGAGAGCCCATTAATGGCTCATATTTTCAATTGAGAGCTCATCTTAGTCTATCTTGAAGTTTATGAATTTTTTTTAGTTTGTAGAAGCTTTATTTAAATTTGGTTTCTATTAGCATACTAGCATTGCTCATATACAGTGGGTACTACGACCCCTAGAGACATATTATAATTATTTAAATTGGTCAAAAGGGGTCATATGATGACCTATGCCCTCATTTGACCCATTTAATTACGACATGTCTTTAGGGGTCCTAGAAGCACTAGGAACATATTATAATCATTTACATGGGTCAAAAAGGGCCATAGGATGACCTATGATCCCTTTTGACGCATTCCATGATGACATAAGTCTCTAGGGGTCTTTGGGCACCTAGGGATATATTATAATATTTTATATGGGTTGAAATGGGCCATAGGATGACCTATAACCCCTTTTGACACATTTTATTACAATATATGTCTCTAAAGGTCCTAGGACCCGTAGTGAGATATTAGAATCATTTATATGGGTTAAAAGAGACCATAAGATGACTTATGACCACTTTCAACACATTTCCTAATGACATATGTCCCTAGGGGTCTTATGACCCCTAGGGACATATTAGAATTATTTATATGGGTCAAAAGGGGCCATAGGATTACCTATGACTACTTTTGATACATTCAATGACAACATATGTTGCTAAGGGTCCTAGGACCCCTAGGGACATATTATAATCATTTATATGAGTTGAAAGGGGCCATAGGATGACCTATGACCTCTTTTGACATATTTTTTGATGATATATGTCTCTAGGGGTCCTAGAACCACTACGGACATATTATAATTGTTTATATGGGTAAGATGGTGTCATAGGATGACCTATGACCCCTTTTGACATATTTTATTACAACATATGTCTCTACGGGTCCTAGGACCCCTAGGGACATATTATAATCATTTATATGAGTTGAAAGGGTCCATAGGATGACCTATGACCCCTTTCGGCATATTTTATTACAACATATGTCTTTAGGGGTCATAGGACCCCTAGGTACATATTATAATCATTTATATGGGTCAAAAGGGTTATGACACCTTTCGGCACATTTCATTACAACATATGTTGCTAGGGATCTTAGGACCCCTAGAGAAATATTATAATTATTTATATGGGTTGAAATGGATATAGGTCCCTTTCAACCCATTTCATTACAAGCTATGTCTCTAAGATTCCTAGAAACCTTAGGAACATATTATAATTGTTTATATGGGTTGAAAGGGGTGATAGGATGATGTATTACTCTTTTCGACACATTCTATGATGACATATGTCTCTAAGGGTCCTAGGGCCCCTATGGACATATTATAATTGTTTATATGGGTTGAAAGGGGTCATATGATGACCTATGACCCCTTTCAACACATTTTATTACAACATATGTCTCTAGGGATCTTAGGACCCCTAGGGACATATTATAAACATTTATATGGGTCAAAAGGGGCCATAGGATGACCTATGAACCCTTTTGATATATTCCATGATGACATATGTCTCTAGGTGTCTTAGAATCCCTAGAGATATATTATAATCATTTGTATGTGTTGAAAGGGGCCATGGGATGAACTATGTCCCGTTTCAACACATTTTATTATAACATATGTCTCTAGGTGTCCTAGGACCCCTAAGTAGATATTATATTCATTTGTATGGGTCGAAATGGGTCATAAGATGACCTATGACTCCTTTCGACACATTCCATGATGACATATGTCTCTAGGGGCCCTAGGACCCCTAGGGACATATTATAATCATTTGTATGAGTTGAAAGGGGCTATAGGATGATGACCTATGACCCCTCTCCACGTATTTAATCACAACCTATGTCCCTAGGGGTCCTAACACTTGGTTGGTTCCATTGCATCAAGAGGGGTCATAGGTTAACCTATGACCCCTATCGACGCATTTCATGACAATGTATGTCATTAGGAGCCTTTGGGCCTCTAGGGACCCATTGGGAATGCATTTTATGACAATATTATACTTAATAATAATATATTATTAGATTATATAACAATAATAATCATATATGTTACTAGATTATTGATTAAATAATAATAATAACCATATATATTATTATAGATAATAATAGTTATATAATATTACTATATATATTTAATAATAATAATAATATTCATATATATTACTATATTATATTTAGTTATAACAATAATTATTATATTTATAACTATATTATATTTAATAATAATAATCATACATATTACTATTATATAATAATAATAATTATAATCATATATAATAATAATAGTTAATAATATTAATATCAATGTCTAAACTTCCCCCAAATAGATTTCCCTTTAAAACACTCTAAAGTTTCCCTCTGAAATTTATTTCCTCTCAAATTTCCCTCCAAAATTTTAATTGAAAATTCATGAATTTGATTAGATACTGGATTTGATTTTAGGTATCTAATTAGGCTCGATATTTACCAAGCCTATTTGGTCAACCCAAAAATATTGTTTGAGAAGGGTTTCACTGACACTCAGACTTTGGGTAGCCATCTGATAATGTTATTTTCATCGAGATTGAATGAAACAAAAAGAGTTTTTTTATAACACTCTTCAGATTCCATCAATATAATTTTTGTCAAATTCTGAGTTTGATAAGTATTTATTTGTTAAATTTCAATGAACATGATTCTAAAGTGTTGATTAACATACTGATTGAAAAATAGCTATAACTTTTAAACGGTATAATATTTTTTAAATCGAAAAGTTGTGTCACACTCTATGCTTCACCTAGTATAAGAAAAATAAAATAAAAATTAAATTTGGTAAAGTTTTATATTAGTTAAGGTGGTCAAACATGAGAGTTTTTTTTTTTGAAAAATTTTTAGTAGAAAATTCATATTTAATTATTTATTTGGAATAAAAATAACCAAAAATATGTCACATCCAGGCATGAGTCTAATTTTTATATTTATAATTATATTTAAAAAATATTATCATTTGATTTTGATTAAGGTGGTTAGATATACACCTACTTTTTATTTTTGCCCTAAAATTTTTTTAGTACTGCATTAAAATCCAAATTTTTGACCAATCAATTATTTTTTTCTCTAGATAAGGCCTAGTAGTTTAGAAACTATGTTCAATTTCCTACAGATTATTTTCTTACAACTTTTTGATATAAAGTCCAGAACCACTTTAAAATTATGTGTCAAGTTGACATAACACTGATTTGCTAGTTTTTCACTACCACTTAAGGCCATAGTTTGGTTGACCATGATCTTGCACATACCCATATCCAATCAACTAAAAATAATTTAAAGAAGAATACATTATGCCATAATTTAGAATCCTTACAATGTATCTCAATATTCTCTTCGCTACTTGCCAATGTGAGTTCTTAGGTGAATCCATAAATCTAGAAATTACACTCACTGCATACATAATGTTAGGCCTAGTTGTTGTGAGATACATCAGACTACCAACTAACTTTTTGAATTGAGTAGAATCAAATTTAGTCTCATTATCTTCTCTACTTAATTTTTTTCCCATTGTCATAGTTGTGGAGATTGGACTACAATTTACCATTCTAAACCATCTCATAACATCTTGTGCATATTTATTTTGACAAATGAAAATGCCCTTGTCATTTTGTGTTACTTGAATACCAAGAAAATATTTCATCAAACCCAAATCTATCATCTCAAATTCTTTCTTCATTGCTGATTTCAACATATCAATGGAAAGATTACCAGTAAAGATCAAATCATCAAGATACAAGTAGAAAATCAAAATTTGTCCTTTTGTATTGACTTTGGTTTATAGTGTTGGCTCAGTAGTGCTTCTATTAAATTCATTCTTAATCATATATGAATCAATTCTTCTATACCATGCTCTTGGTGCTTGTTTCAACCCATAAAGTGCCTTCTTCAACCTATAAACCTTGTGTTTGTGTCCTTTGATTTCATAACCTAGTGGTTGTTGCACATAAACTTCTTCTTCCAAATACCCATTTAAAAAAGCTAATTTTACATCCATTTGATAAACCATCCATTTGTTTTGAGTTGCAATAGCTAGTACCATTCTAATAGTATCTTGTCTATCTAGAAGTGAAAATGTTTCATTATAATCAACTCCATATTCTTGTGCAAACCCTTTAGCTACTAATCTTGCCTTATATTTATCAACTTCTCCATCTACCTTATACTTAGTTTTATAAACCCATTTTATACCTATACATTCTTTATTCTTAGGCAAATCAACTAGTTCCCATGTATCATTTTTATCAATAGATTCCATTTCTTCATTCATTGCATTAATCCATTATTTTTCCTTAATTGCATCTTCAAAATATATAGGATCTTGAGAAACTAAAGAAAAATTTGATTGTAAATCAATTTTGTCCCCTTGTTCATAAATCTCTTGCAAACTTTTAGTTTTATTTTTCTTAATCCTTGATCTTAATGATGCAAGTGTAAGATTAGAGTGATTACTTACTTGTAGACTTGAAGATTCTCCTTGCCCATCTTCCATTTGTGTTTTATCTCCATGTGTACTTCTTGGTGGAGTTCCCCTTTGCTCATTTGTTTGATCTAGTTTATTCTCTTGGTCTTTTCCTTCTTGGTAATCATATAGTATTGGAGTTGTGCCTATAACTATCTTGTATATATTTCCATCCCAAGATTCTTCTTCTTTGAACACAAAATCTCTACTTATAATGACTTTTCTAGTTATAGGATTAAACAACTTATATGCCTTAGATTGTTCATCATAACCAATAAAAATACATTTTTCACTCTTATCATCCAATTTACTCCTTGTTTCTTTAGGAACATGTGCATATACAATACAACCAAATACTCTAAAATAGGAAACACAATGATGCTTACCACTCCATGCTTCTTGTGGAATCTTTTCTCTTACAATCTTTGTTAGAGTCCTATTCAAGATATAAACAGCACAAGCTACTACTTCGGCCCAATATTCATTTGGTAGATTCTTATTTCAACATGCTTCTTGCCATCTCCATTATTGTTCAATTCTTTCTTTCGGCAACACCATTTTGCTGAGGTGTGTAACTTGTAGTGAATTGCTTCTTAATTCCATTCTGTCTGCAATAATCTAAAAACTTATTTGACATGTATTCTTCCCCTCTATCTGACCTTAATACCTTAATGGAAAGACTACTTTGTTTCTCAAGAAATTCCTTGAACTCCTTAAACTTACTAAATGTTTCAGATTTATATTTAAGAAAATAAACCCATGTCTTCCTACTAAAGTCATCAATGAATGTTAGAAAACAAATGCTCCCTCCTAATGATGGCACTTTCATAGGACCACATATATTAGTATGCACAATTTCTAAAGGTGCCCACGCTTTATATGACATTTCTTTTAAAAAACTTTCCATATGTTGCTTAGCTAAGATGCAACTTTCACATGAACTAAATGGTGTTTCAATGGGGGGTAAGTCTCTTACCATTTCTTTTCTTTGCAATAAACTCAATCCCTTGAAATTTAGATGACCATACCTCAAATGCCATATTCATGATTGATCTTGACATGTTTCCTTGAAACTCACTCCATCCTCATCCATCACTCCACTTTTCATGTGAAGTGGAAACATTCTATTTTTTGTCATTTCAACCCTTGCAATGACCATGGTATTAGGAGAAATATCAAATATAATGTAGGTTTTATTTTCAAAACTAACTTTATAACCTTTTTGTGTAAGTTGTCCCACACTTATAAAATTATGCTTTAAACTAGGTACAAAATACATGTCAGAAATAGATGTCTTACCAAGATTTTTCATTACAATAATTGTACCTTTTCCACTTACTTCCGCTATGTTATCATTGCCCAATTTTACTTTTGACTTGACTGGGGTATCCAAACTTTCAAATATATCTCTATTTCTTGTCATATGATTGCTACAACCACTATCTAGAAACTAAATATCACTTGAGCTCTCTTGAGCTACATGACATGTAATGAACAATGTCCCTAGACTACTTTTAGAAAAATTAGCATTTTGTTTGCCTACATTTGTTTTCTTCTTCCGACATTCATTTGCTAAGTGACCAAACCTCCTACAATAATAACATTTGATATTTGATTTGTCATACCTTTCTAATGCTTGATTGTCATTGTGCCCCCTTGAGCTTAAACTTTGATTTCTCCTTACTCCTTGATCAAAACTCCTTTCCTCTCTTTGATAATTATTTCATCCTCTTCCTCTACCTCTACCAAATGTCATTTTTGTTTTGAATACATTCTCCAATGAAGTATTATCATGCTTGTTCAACCTGTATTCATGGTTTTGTAATGACCCAAACAACTCATCTATAGATAAATTTGACAAATCCTTAGATTCCTCAATTGTCACAGCAATACTATCAAATTTAATAGGAAAGCTTCTTAAGACCTTTTCTAAATTTTTTTGATATCATAGCTCATCACTATTCAACCTTATTTGATTAACCACATTCATAACTCAAATTGAAAATTGCTCTACTAACTTAGAATCTTTCATTTGGAGGTTTTCAAAATCTCTTCTTAATGACTATAATCTAGATACTTTTACCTTGCTTATACCTTGATATGTTGTTTCAAGAATCTCCCATGCTTGTTTGGCTATTTTAGCTCCATTAATCCTTGCAAGAATAGTGTCATCCAAACCTTGTTGAATAATTTGAAAAGCCTTTATATCCTTTTTCCTATTTTCCTTGAGTTCATCCTTTTGATCTACAATTACTAACAATTCATCCAATGGCTCTACAAATTCATTCACTACAATCTCCACTAACTCTTGGGAACAAAATATTGTTTTCATTCTAAATGCCCAATGATCATAATTCTTGCCAAAAAATATTGGAATCATAAACTAATTCATGCTTGATGCCATACTTTAAAAAAAAATAAAATCTTTTAAAATACTTGAATTCCTAAGTACAATAGTAAAATCAATAAGATTATCTCAAAAAAAAATTAGATCTCTAGTTCCTTTCAAAATTAATGACTTAAGATAAGATATATCTCATAAGCACCGAATAAAAATCATAGAGGTGCCTCAACTTCACAAATAAAATATAATACCTTACTACTAGTCTGATCTCATATGTTTTCCACAAAACATTGAGAATGATTCCATTAAGAATTAACACCCCTTTAAACTCACAACATACCTTTTCTCTTGCAACAAAAATCTATTATTTTAGCTTCACAATTTTCCTCGATTGTGAGTCCACAATTTGCCTATGCTCTCATTCCACAATCTACCTATGATCTGATACCACTATGAAGGTGGGCAAAGATAGAGAAAACTGAAACACAATAAGAAATCTTTATTTTATTGCTTCTACTTCTTTGCCTTGTGTTTACATCCATTACAACTACCTCTATTTATAGAGGTCTGAGAAAGATCCAGAACCATGAACATGCATGGTAGGAAAGATCTCAAATATACAATAGTCAAAAATCACATGTGATATGTGAATAAACTAGCATTTATGAAGGTCAGTGGGAAACTTCTATAATAAATATGGTGGTTGAAGTAAAATATGGATTGTGAGAAGCTTTTATAATAAATATGGTGGTTGAAGTAAAATTTGGATTGTTGACAGTGATAGAAATTATGCATGCCAACAACCATATCACCCACTTTGCTAGAGGATCCCTTAAACATAATACATTAAGTTTCATTCCAACACTAAAGTGTTAAATAGTCAAAATTGATTTTGTTTTTTGAAGCTTAATTTTTTTCATTAATGTATGATGTTTAAAGATTGTTAGAACTCTCATTTTCAAGAGAAATTGAACACACACCCATAAATGGCTTTCACTAAATCAATGCATTTCTCCAAGGAGCTAATCTACCTATGATTTATGGATGAAGGTGAGTCTATGACATCCCTTCCCACCATGGAGTGATAGACTACTTCAAGAAAATGTTTCTTAGATTACATAATGTAACAAAGTTTAGCTTTCCATGTGAAAACTTCATGTCAAGTAGCACGAGAAAGGAACATATTCATTAGGTTTTCTACTTTCTATTTTGTAGCTTCTGTAGAACCTATCTAGAACTTAAGTAGATCCCTCAAAATCCAGATTGGTATTTGATTTTCAAATAAAAGTAGATCTATCATTAGTCTTACTCTCATGGGAGTTTGAAGATCTACATCAAATATAGAATCATGTGTCCACTTAAATGAACTCACTTCCTCTACATAGAAACTCTGAACATAGTTAGCCCAAGATACTTTCTTTTCACATGTATCTTGAGTATTGCTGCCAACTTTTATATAATTAATAAGAAATTCATAAAAAAAACATGCATCTCTGATGACCATCCATGCTAATTCTATGGAAGTGAAGGGAATACATTTACCATAAAAGTTCCTTATCTTGTTGTCCTTGAGCAGAATGTATCGTTCACAAACTAATTTGATAGAAACATCTGGATTTCTTGTTTTAATCCTTCAAATTTCCTCAAACTTGGAAGTCTCCATGCCCTATAGCCCCTTCTTCCCATAATGAAAAGGGCCAATGGAAACAAGATGTGGACTGTACAAATAATCTTTTCAATATGGCGGTAGCCTTGGCACTTGGAAGATTTGAGCAAAGGAAACATTGAGAATATCCTCTTCATTTATTGTCTCCTCATACCGAACTTCAATTACAAAACTCTACTATGATTCAAAATATTGCTCTGAGCTACAATTGCCAGTTTCTCCCCGACTATTTAAATAGTTTGTCTCTTAGAGAGAGCAAATTAAAACATCAATGCTCTCACCCATCGGATGTTTCTTGCATCTTCTCTTGGGTCTATAATTAGGCATGTTTGGTTAAGAACAAAGAAATATAAATTAGATAAATCTATTTCCTATAAACAATAACAATACTCTCACTGGATAGGTGTTTATGGAAACTAATTTTTTTGGGTTATGGAGTAGCTTATTTTGGCAAAGTAGAACAAAGAAATACAAATAAGACAAATTTATTTCCTAGAAAGTACACCATATAGTAGTAAGTTCAAAATTTTCAATCTTTGGTCTGTTGAGTCTTCAATCTTATTTTCTTATTAAATAGATGAGTTTAAACATCACACACAAAGCTTCATACCAATACTAAAAATGTTAAATAGTCAAAATTGACTTCTATTTTCCAAACTTATTTTCTCCATAATATATGATTGTTAAGCATGATCTACCCCAACATTCTATATGTTAACTTCTTCTTATATAAATATTTAACCTTTCAAATTGTATTCTCTTGGCTTCTTTTCCCATAAAATTTCAATTAATATAATGGGTAGTTGCAAAGCCAATGTAGGAGTTTTGGAACAAAGGTTGGGCTTTAATAGAATTGGGGGATTTTATGAGATGTTATTGTTGCAAGTATCCTGACCATAGATATGAATGCAAAATGTGAATGCAGAGTCAATGCTTTGAAGAATTCCTTATAATCAATTTATTCTTGAGGACCACAACTATTAAGGGTAGGAACATAATATTAGATATGTCCATAAGGCTCTAGAAAAACTATAATTATGTATGCTAAATCTGGGAAGCATAAACAAGATAGTTGAACTATTTGAAATTAAGAATGTCTCAAAGAGATGACATCTCATTAAATTCCATGGGTTACATGTCGAATTAGGATTGCTAGCTTTGTGGTTTCATGTATGCAAAGCTTTGTTAGGAGGTACTTGTGGTGGTTGATAATGTGATTATTCTTGTGATGTTTCAAACCAATGTAATGAGGGTCTTATTCATATCAAGTAGCTTTTTTAGTTGCTTTCACAATTCACAAAGGTTGGTGAGACTCTATGAGATTTTTATGTTTACATGTTTTAGTGGTATACAAAAGTTTGAGTATGATCATGGAGTAATAATTTGTATCTGCTAGGGTTTCATGTGAAGTTTTAGTTTTCTTGCATACAACTCTCTGTTTGAGCTTTCCTTTTTTTATCTCCACTTGTCACACCACATTTACTATGGGACATTTTAGGCTAAGTTATAATGGCCCCGGCCAGTGGTGACCCAATTTTTACCAGTGTTCACATTGCTGCTTTGGATTGCCATGGCGCCTTCATAGAACAAACACCCTCTCAAGTTTATCCCGAAGGGTTTTCATGAGGTAATCCTAATATTATCCTTCCTTTACAATAATTTGATGCTACACATGATTAGTTAGAACAACATACCTTGATTGGGTATTTTATGGGTAGGACTCCTCCTGAAGCTATGCTTTGTGAATGGGTTAACAAGAGCTGGACTCCTCCTGGAGTCCACCTTGACGTTGTGCAAAACCTTACCAAAAGTTTTTTTTATTTCACTTCGTTAACCCATCACAAGCAGGCACAATTTTTAACAACAAACCTTGGTCTATGTGTTCATCTCTGCTTGTTTTTCAAAAATGGTCACGAGACTTCACAGTCTTTGATGAGAAAAAGCTTAGGGTTCCTGGGTGGGTCAAGTTCCTAGGTTTACCCTTGGCATGTTGGCCTTTTATTAATTCCATTTCCAAAACCCTTGGCAAAGTTGTCACAAAGGAGCTTGAGAAAATTTTTAATGCTTTCCCATAGACACATGTTTGCATCAAGGTTGATTTGTCCAAGGATCTTAAGGATTCTATGGAAATCTAGATTGAGGCTTAAACCTTCTCTCAAAAGGTGATGTATTTGAACCTTGACAACACCTATTATAGGTGCCATTCCATGGAACACAAGATTAGGGATTGCCCTTTGGTTGTGCCTAGGGTTAAGCCCACACCTAAAGAAGCTCTTGCCAAGCCAGGTGAAGGGGAAAAAGAAGAATGGGTTACTATTGGGTGCAAGGGCAAGGGTACATTAAATCTCTTAGCCCCTAAATGCAGCAGTTGCCGTGCTCCCTCCTATCCCAATAGGAGCAAAAATTTTAGCCAATGTAGGGATGCAATTAGTTTCCACAACACCTATTTTAGGTTTCTCATAGGTTTCAAACCCTACTGGTTCATAGGGGATTAAGGCAACCACCAGGGCTTCTACCTCAGTTATGGTTCATACCCCTCTTACTACTTCTTCTATAGCACCACAAGTGATGCGACATTCTTGTAGTCCTCCTAGATGTGCAGTGATATTAGAGGTGAAATGATAGGCTATAAGTTCAAAAGATTTTCCTTTTGACTTCAATGAGGTTTCTACCTTCTTGCAGAATAACTATGCCTCTCTTGAGGATGAGGATGATATGGAAGAATTCTCATGAATTTTTCATCATGGAATGTTCGTTCAGGACACCCGCTATAGACTTGGTAATTTAGATTTTCTCTATCTACAAGAAGTTAAGATTTATTATTTCATGCTCTCTTTTGCATACCATGTCATTTGGCAGGATGGCATTATATTTTCCTCTCAACACGAAGCTAGTAGAGGTGGTGTAGTTACTCTCTTGTCACCTCATCTTCATTCTACTATTATTTCACATGGTTCTAAACCCACACATAGAATTATTTGGCTCTTTCTTTCCATCAACAATTATTCTTTTAGAGTCATTAATGTTTATGCTTCCAATGATGCTATGGAAAGATCCTAGATGTCGGGTTGGCTAGCTAACAACTTGCCTTTAGCTACTTGGGTTATGTGTGGTGACTTAAATATGGTTAAAGTGGCCTCTGAAAAAGATACCATTTTGCCCTTTTGCTAGATAGTTCGGGAAAGGAAAACTTGGTACTACATCTGCAATAAATTGGGCCTTTATGATCCCAATATCAACCACCTCTAGGATAGTGGGGTTTGGCACACTTGCTCAAACTTTTGGGTTGGCTCTAACTGCATTTTAAAATGCCTTGATCGTGCCATGATTACTACATAATATTTTTTTTCCTTTTCTAAAAATCATGATTTACCTATCATTCCCCTACTAGATGTGATGTTATCTGACCACTATCCCATTTATTTTGGCATTTCATGGCAAACAGTTGCCTCAAAATTTGTCAAGTCACAATCCTTCCTCAACATGTCTGTGCTGATGCATGCTTCCACCATCATGCATATCCTATGTGTCTAGAATTTGGAGCCATGTACGCATTCTCAGAATGGATGGATTCAATAGTGGAATGATCCCATTTCTAGAACTGCTCATTGTCTACACATCTATGGGCGTTAGTTGTTAGTTTTTAGATAGTGGTCTTATAAAACCAACACTTTTGTGCTCAAAAAAGCCTTTGAGACTCTCACCCTTAATCCATTTGATGTGGATTTTCAAATTCAACTTGCCAAGCTTTACCATGACAAACAAGTTGCTGATAACTATGCTACTCAGGGAGCTCAAATCAAAGCCCGTCTCCACTGGTTGAAAGGTTGACAATAGAGCTTCGAAGGAGTTCTTCCAGGCTCTTTGAGCTTGTTATAGAAATGTTGAGATTAAAAAAATGAAACAAGGAACTATTTTACTTTCTAGTCTCCCTGACATCCTACAAGCATCTGTTCATCACTATGAGAACATTTTTTCTTTGTAGGGAAATTCAGCTACTCAGGAGGAAGCTCTCAAAAAGTGTATCTCTGTTACTCCAAACCACCTAGCAGTTGAGCAATGTGCTTTCTATGAGCAACTTCTTTCCGTCCGAGACCTTAAGGAGGTAGTCTAGTCCATGGCTGATGATAATCCCTTGGGTGCGATGGGTTTCCCCATGAATTTTACAAACACCTCTTGGAGCATATAGGTCCTGATCTACCCAAATTTTTTCTTGAAGCCTATAATACTAAAAGCTTAGGAGCCATTATAAATAAAGTAAATATCAAATTTATACCTAACGTTAGCAATCCAGAGGACATCTACAATTGGAGGCCCATGACCCTTTTGAATATGTCTTATAAGATTATTGCCAAGGTAATTTCTCTCAAAATCTAGCACCTGTTGCCTTTAATTGTGTGCCCTAAGAAAACTAGCTTCATTAAGTCGAGATATATTCTTGACAACATTATTGCTTTTTGGGAAGGAATGGAGTGGGCTTGCAAGTCCAATCAGAAGGCTATTTTTCTAAAGCTTATGATCACATTGGATGGCCCTTTATCTTGGCCATGCTCCAAGCTCTAGGTTTTGGTCCCAATTATTTATAGTCTGTGGAGATTCTATTTGGCAATGATAATTCTTGCATTACCATAAATAAGTCACAATCTAAGGCTTTTGGCCTTTTTCATTCAATCAGGCAAGGTTGCCCCTTGGCACCAATGGTTTATGTCCTTGATGTTGAAGAATTTGGTTATTTTCTAGCTCATCCTATGTCTACTAGGCTGGTTCGTGGCATTTCCTTGCCTGAATCATCTTCCCAGCTAGTTAATGGTCATTTTGCAAATGATTCCTTTCTCACTCTTTTGGAGGATGAAGAAAGCATCAACAGTGCCTTAAGTTTCCTGGACACCTTCTGTCAAGCCTCTAGATTTTCTATTTAATGGCATAAAATGCTCTGCTTTTGACAATCATTCTTGCTAGCTCCTCCTTGACTTAGCCAGTTTGAATGCAAATGGGTTACTCACGAGGAGACTTTTCTCTTTCTTGGCATTCCTTTCACTTTCCAAGCTTCGCTTGTTGAGCTTTGGAATGTTGTGCTTGCCAAGATCACTAAGAAGCTTGATTATTGGCTTATGAAACTGCTCTCCCTTGCTAGAAAATCCTAAATTTTCTCAAAGGTTCTTGTAGCTACTCATGTCTATTATTATTCCTATTGGGCTCCCCCCAAAGCCTCCTACCATAAATTGGAAAGCTTGCTTAGGGATTTTCTCTGGGCTTCTAGTTTTGAGCATCATGGCTTTCAAAGAGTTGCCTAGGATTTTTATTGTCTCCCAAAAGAATTTGGTGGTCTTGTCCTACTTTCCACATAGAAAAAAGGCCTTTCTCTTTGTGCTAAATGGATTATTCATGCCATCATTGGAGATGAAGCCTGGAAGGTTTTGGTTTGACATTGCATATCTTTTGGCTTTCCTATCAATAGATCTACTTAGAAAGGGATTGGTTTCCACACCCTACTCATAATACATGAGCCAGATACCATACAATGATCATTTCTTATGAAGAGCATATGGAAGGCCTAGGAAGCAATCAAGCCTTGGCTTCAATGGGCTAGGGATGAGTTCCACAATGGCCTCTCCTTGAATCAATAGAATATTTGGTAGTCTCCCCTATTTTCCATTTAGGGTACTCCTCTTACTAAGACTCAAGGTGCTAGTGCTTTGCATTTATTTCAAACAAGGCATTAGAACTCCCAAGGATCTCTTCTCAAGGGTTACCATGAGTTTCAGATCCTAGGAAGACATGCAAGTCCAGTATCACTTTATCCATTTAGATCAACAAACTTTTGGCCTATTGCTCTCTTCAATTCCAGTTTACTTAATTCATAAAGTGGGTATTCATCCTATTTGACCTTGGTGGCATGATTGGAAGTGGTTTCCTGCCACTCCTTTTTCCAATTATAAGCCAAGTCTAGGATATAGATGGCTTTCACCCCATCTTCCAATGGTGGATATCCTCAATTAGAGATGGCATTTGCAATCTTCTCTTTCTCAATGGAGAAAATGCTTTGATACCATTTGCAGTGCTATTACAGAACCCAAGATTGCCCATTTTGCTTGGTGTCTTGCCTTCCAAGGTCTTCCCCTTGGGCCTCGGCTCAGGCATATTGGGGTTCTTGATCCCAAATGTCATTTTTGTGGCTAACTAGAGTCTTTTGTGCATATCTTCTAGTTTTGTAGGAGTGCCCAAAATTATTGGCATTGGAATCATGATTTTTTCAAGCCATTCAGATCTAAACCCTTTTCTTGGCACATGGTTAAATCTCTCAGAAATTCACCCAAATTTGGAATACCTTCAAGATGGGAACTTTTTTTAGTCTATGGAAAGATAGGAATGTTGTTCTTTTCACACAATTTTTTGGATATTAATATTACCATGTACACTAAGGCATGCATATGTAATAATTTAATTATGTAGATTCAGGTACAAGAAAACAAAGTTTCCCTAGAGGTGGCTCACTTGCAGGAGCTTCTGAATCACTGGGTGCACTATTAACATAGTTCCTCTAGATGCCTCAGTAGATATTTCAATGCCTCGTGGCCCCCATTAGTAGTGCCATTCCTCAAGTCACCACTCACACACCCCGCACTGCCAACAATGGTGATAGTGGATGGAGGCACCACTTAGCTTCCCCTCTCTATGGTGGCTCTAGTTGGTCCCCAACTTCTCCTCCTGGTGCTCAGCGGGTGCTTTCTAAGAAATGGCCTCACCTAGATCTGGCAATTTCTCCTCTGCAGCCAAAGATAAAAGATGCGAAGGCTATCACTGATCCTCTTGTTGTTGTTACTGATGATGACTAGACTGTTCCCAGCTTGCCCCCCAATCCAAAAGATGAATGGGGATTTAATGATTATGATGAACCACCACCCTCAACTGGCACTGCTTTGGCCGCCTAAGGTTGTTTTATATGTTTTTTTTTAATGAATAGTGTTTGATTTTGGCTACGAGCGTTTGAACTTATTCATGGGGTGATCTTGTATCCCCCAACCCTTTTTTGTGAATTTTACTCTTATTATATTATTTTTTAATAGAAAAGGACTATTCATCAAAAATAATTTCTATATAATTCTAACTTATTTGAAAAGTTTATAATTTTACCTTTTTTCCAAATTTGTTTAGGATAATGTTGAGTAAAAACAAAATTGTCATGATAATTTTTCAGATTAGGATTAGACTTATGAGTTCAAAAGATTTCATGTAAGATAAAGGAAAGAGAGAGATATTGAGAGAGAGGTGAAAAGAGAGAAAGGAAAAGTAGAGGAAGTGGAAGAGTAATAAAAGAGAGAAAGATATATAGCTATAGGTAGAGAGGAAAATATTGATAGAGGGGGAAAGAGATATGGGACTATGGAGAGGGGAAAGGGAAAAGGAACAAGAGGGAGAGGAACCTGTGAGGGGGAAATAGATAAATACAAAGAGCAATATAATCATAAGTAGGTGTACAATTATTGAGTCTTGTACAATTATTTTGACTCTTATATCTTAAACTTAGTTTAGGAAATATACAAATATGTATAACTGGAAGAATTAAATGAAAAGGGGGATGAAGGAGAGAAGTCACATTAAAGAAGTTTGGTTCCCTTCTAAAAAAAAAATTACTATTAATAATTGTAATATCTATGAATCTTTTCATTTAAGTTTAAAAAATTCTTACAAGATTTTGTATGAAAATTGAAAATTTGTTGAAAAAAATCATTATACGCAATATTTTTTAAATATTTAGTATAAATATTTAAAAATATAACATGCAAAATATAAAACTTAGAAATTTTTTTAAGTTGATAGATATTACTAATTTATAATTATTTTCTAAAATTTTATAATATTTCATAAAATTAGACCTATGAAATTTTTGTGATTATTATTAATTTAGATTTATATTATATTAATTAAATATTAAACTATTCAAAGAGTAGAATGACAATCAATATTAATATGATCAAACAGTCTTAATGTAAAAAAAACAGCTATGCAGTTGACTAATTTCCAAGCCATTGGCTCCATCATGCATCACCCATCCATCCCATACATTTGTTCTAAAACAAAAGTATTGTTAGTTGGTTGTCACTCTCAGAGAAATCCCATACATTGACTGTCAATCTCAGAGAAATCCCATACATCAGCTTACATTCAATTAGCTATTAGTCTCAAAGAAAATATCATCGCACTAATGCATGTAGCAATTAATTTTAGCACCAAATTTTACCAATAGATCTTAATAAAGTTGATGTTTCTTGATTTAAAAATATTTACAAGCATATTAAAGTGTTAATTTAATTTCTGAGCTTGAAATTATTTTAATAATATTTGTTTATTTAATTTGATGATTCTAAAATAGATTGGAGAAAATCTAATCCTATTGATCTTCGACCTACTTTATGTAGAATCATCAAATTCAATCAACAAATATTAATAAAATTATTTCATGCTTATAAATAAATTTTACACTTTGTATGTTTGTAAATATTTTTTAATCAAGAAACGTCCCACTTTACCCTCTATCAAATTTTTAATAAAATTTAAACTCATATACAAAAAAATAAAATATATTCATTTATTCATAATATTTTAATTAAATAGCAATAGTTCCACATTATAATGTTAGTAATATTTATTTCTTTTGGATTTCCCATGAAGATTTTGTATAACCATTGAATCCTAATTCACAAAATTCTTCAAAGTGGCAAGGGAAAGAAAAAAAATTGTAGAGATGGACAAAGGTATCAAGTCAATATAAAAATAACATTTTTGAATCAAGAAAGGTTTGATATGGTTTATGACCCTAAGATTCTTAATTTTTTGTCATCCTTCCTATATCTTTTTATAAGATCATGTTAAGTTGTGTTTTAGTGCACCTTTTTCAAGGTATTTGTAGAGCTTATCATTGAACTTTAGATTTTTATTTTCATGTAGGATCTATAAAAGGACAAAGAGGTCTATTTGGGAGAAAGCTTCAAAGCTGGCATGACATTAATTGAAGTGAGATATATAAGGTTATTGTAGATATCTCTTCTATTGATAAATATAAGGTGCTTGTAGAGACTTGTTGGCTCTAATGTATTAGAAGGGGTCCTGAGGGGTCCTAGTGTGTCAAAAGAGACATTAGGACCCTTTAAGATCTCATAAGATCTCTCTAAATTTTGTTTTTGAGTATGTATGTGCACTGAAGACCTTCTAGCACTACTAGAGCTACTAGTAGATGGCGAGTATTCATCATCATCACCATGTGACATTAGAATTCATCTTCAACACAATATGATCACTAGATAGGTATGTATGCTACTTCTATGGTGTGATGTTTTCTTTCTTATTATATGAAGCTAGGTGATCCTTGGAATCCATATTGCACATATTGGAATCACAAGCAGTATAGAAAAATGAGGTGTATGTTTCAACTATCATTTATTTGCATAGGCTTTCAGTAGGAGAAGGTCTATTTAGAAAATGTATGTATATGAATATCCTTGGATATCTTTCCTATCTGTCATTCAAATTATCAATAGATAGAAGGCACCAAGTTGTTAGTGGTCTTTTGGATTCTATAGCTTGTAAAGATGATAAAACCTTTACAGTTATGTACACTCTGACAATAATAACTAAAGATGATAAGATGAAGCATATTACAGTGGTTGTACATTCTTGTGTATGTTGGGAAAAAGATGTCAAGAGGATTTTGTAGTTATGTACACTCTAACCATTTTTCACTACTTGAGCTGCATAGATGGTAAGTATTTATCATCATCATCATCATCATCATCTAACATCTAGTCTCATGTGCATATCATGTGTTAATCACAACCAAGGTAAATGTTAACTAGGTCTTTCAAGTCTCAACAATTTAAGGGACCATCATATCCTATCAATGTATGAGACTTTTGGAGCTCAAGAACTATCAGAAGCGGTAAAAATAAAGGAGGTGTATGTTTCAGCTATCATTTATTTGAACATGCTTTTAGTAGGAGAAGGTCTATTCAAAAAAGGTTTGTATATGATTATCCTTAGATATCTTTCCTATCCATCATTCAAATAATCAATAGATAGAAGGCATCAAATTGTTAGTGATCTTTTGGAGTCTATAGCTTGTGAAGCTGATAAAATATTTGCAGTTATGTACACTCTGGCAATAATAACTGAAGATGATAAGAAAAAGCACATTACAATGGTTGTACAATCCTGTGTACATTGGAAAAAGACATCAAGAAGATATTGAAATTTGATTGACAAAACGAAAAGGAAAAGATGTGCTTGGAAACTAAATTTTCTGGTAAGAATATTATTCTCTTCAGAATCATTGAATAGAGAACAACAAGAAAGCAATTCAAGTCTTCATCTTATAAGGATGATTGGGGGTACATTCTTTAAAATGCTTATTATTTGATAAGTTCTTGATGCCAATGAAAACTGTTAAATGGTGTCATTCAAACTTGAAAATTTATTGGGTGATGAAGTTTTAAAATTAGGAATTAAAAACTATTCTTCTACTAGATCTAGATTTCAACTCTTTTGTGTATCTAAAGGCTCAATCATATGCCTAAAGGACTAGCCAAGAGAACACTATGATTGTATATCAACTGATTACAAAATGTTTAGTTGAGGAGAAATATTGCAGTGATTAAGAAAAAAACTAGCTATCGAGAATCTAGTTATGGATTCTTTTAGGAATGAAACTATTAACCAATTAGTCATGATTAATAGACAAATCCTACCTAGTTAATGGAAAAGAGTGGGAAGAGATCCTTGGACCACAACAAAAGTTATAGATAAAGACCTAAAGAGCTAGAAAGGGGAAAGCAACAAAGGAAAGAAGTAAGATATGCATGTAAGCCTATGTTAGATGGTGATGATGATGAATACTTGCCATCTACTAGTAGCTCAAGTAGTGATAGAAGGTCTTCACTACACATGCCCTCAATTTCCTTTTTCACATAGAGAAGTGATAAGTATTATGGAATTATCCATAGAGCAATATGAACTAGATCTCTCTCTCTCTCTCTCTCTCTCTCTCTCTCTCTCTCTATATATATATATATATATATATATATATATATATATATATATATATATATATATATATATATATATATATATACTCTCATTACTTCTAGTTCTTCATAACTGGATGGGCTTATGGAGAACTAGAAGCAATGCTTCCAATTCTTCATAACCCAATGGGGTTATGGAGAACTAGGAGAAATGCTTCTAGTTCTCAAAAATGAAATCACATTTTGTTAAGCATAATGTGATTGCGTTTATCATAGATTGCATTATGTAAAATTTTAGTTCTTATAATGTTTTTTCTTGGCTCGGTAATGAGCCAAAGCCAATTGTGAAATTTGATCAAAATAGGCATAACGCGATCATCTTATGTGTACTTTTGAGTTTTTTTCATGGTGTCCACTTTTTTGCACACCATCTTGGTGCATATGCTCATATCATCCATAAATGATATGTGATTACTAAATAAAACAACAACTAGATATTGATCATATGGCTATCCAATTAGTTGTCAAATTATCAAAAGACTACAATCAATATTAAATTTGGGATTGATAAGAAAGTGAGGTATCAAAAGGATAACAGGTATGTGAAATGTCCTATTGCATTTATGGCATAATGGAAACTAGTTGAAAAAGCATTCTTTAAAATGTAGTCATCCTTCTTTATATTATCAAAAATATAGTTTATTACCAAAAATGTGATTGTCTATGGTAGAGGGATCGTAAAAGGAAAATCCAAGCCCTATTATCAACCCCAATTTGACTTAGGATAAGGATGAAAAGAAAAGTGATATTACAACTGGGCTTATGGTAACTTCATAAGTTATCTATGCTAATGAAGGGGATGCCATAAAAGAGTTGGAAAAGGAGTAGGATACTGGGTAGAGCTTCATCATATGTTCATTAAGATTGGTATAGACCCTACTAATTTTGAAGAATAGATTAAAAATGCGATAGAAAACTAGGGCTTTACTTTTTTTGGTATATTTATTAAATGATAAAAGAACTATTATGTGAAGAATCATCACTTTAGGTTTTATTTTGTAAAATAAATTCTCAAAATTTTAAAAAATTATAACGGTTGGAAGCTTGTTGCTTCTATTTTTGAGGGAAACCACAACTATTTTTTGTATAGTATATCTACATGAAAATATTAGATGAGATCTAAAGCATATACATACAATATAATGAAAAATAAACCCATTTTTAATATTTCTGTGGCATGGTGTTTTCTTTTCATTTCTAATTCTTTTATAGTAATTAGATGATGTATTTGATTTTTACTTTCTAATCTTGTGTGAGCCCTAGTTTAATTTTTCTATTTATTAATTATATTATTATAATTAAATGTTATAGTACATAGTACACACACGAGCTTGAATCACATATTTGAAGTGATGGATTTTTGGGAAATGTCTCAAACTTGTTAGTAGTATTGGATCCAACATTTTGTAATTCCTATTATGTGTCATATCTCCAACATACACATAATATCCTTCTACTGTTTGATAGATATATATCAATGGTTGAAGGTTTATTTTGGGATGAACGTCTTGAACAAAACCTCAACCTTGTTCAAGTCTTTGGAGTAGCAATGCATCTCACTCTGTACCATTTGCAATGGACATTAAATAGATGTCTTGTCACTTTTAGTGACATTCCTTCTTTCATTGACAAAAACATGCATTACATCTTTTTTAGCACAAACTTGTATTTATGAGGAAGATTTCCAAGGAAATTTAAAGGCCCTCAAGCTTATTTATAGAAAATCAAGCTTCTTTCTTTGTCATTTCTAATCTCATCTTTATTAGTCACAAGTTTGGTAGTGGTATTGGTTGCTAAATTCATTTCATTAAAACTCTAATAGTTTAGAAAGTAGATTTACAATTTATATGTTTTACACATTTTATGATTTTGAGTGGATGACCGTCAAATGTCTCATCCAAGTTTAGGTTTACCTGATATTAGAAAAAAATTATCCACGTATACCCCCCTTTTTGTACTCCATGTTGGTGCACTTTCCCATATAACTCGATTTGTTCTTTCAAAGTACACATTTGAAAGTATTATATGTGTTTCCTTAACATGAAAAATCTGCCTCATACAATATATAATTTTTCCATTAGAGGGGAAAAGTCGCCTCAGACAATTTTTTATTTTTTCATTAAATGAGGAAAATTGCCTCATACATTATATATTTTTTCTATTATAAGGGACAAAATTGCCTCTTAATTTTTTTATTTTTTTTCTATCACAAGGGTATAAATTGCCTCAATTTTATGAAATTTTACTATGGTCAATGTAAAATTACCCCTAAAATTAAAATTTTCCCGATGTTGATAAAACAATTTTGAAAAGAAATTAATTTTTTCCCTCAAAGTAATGTTGGATTCACCAAAAATTTATTAATGTTTATGGGAGGGAATTTCTTAAGTTTACCTCTGTTAACATGTCATGTTAAACCAAGTTAACCCCCAAAATATTTAATAACCAAGTTAACCCCCAAAATATTCAATAACTTAACCCAACACTCTGAAGGAAAAAGAAGTTCAAGCATTTTAGGAAAGCAAGGGGATTAATATTTTACTATTCTACATAATTAAATTTGATCAGATGCTCTCTTCCTATATATTTTCCACAAAAAATCAAATCATGTCATTGGTTTAGAATTCAACTATGTAGTTTTTGAGACTTCTTTTGGAGTCTCCCTTCAAGTACTACTCCAGTTTGAACACACTTAAATATGTGGTTTCCTCCATGATTAAACCCACTTTGTTTGCAATCCCATTTGTGAAACCTTCACTAAATATTGTACCTTATGAATAAATTGTGAACCACAATACATTAACATGATATATTTATGAATTTATTCAAACTTTTAATCCCACAAAATATAACTATGATATATAAAAAAATTATAGTAAATAAATAATAAGACAAGAAGATAATGTATAAGGATGGGTAACTTTGTGTACAACGAATTAATATGGGAGTGTGTAAATGATTTTTATTTTTGAGTGTTGAATAAATGATATAGCTATTCAATTATTAGACTTATAGCTTTCTGAGTGATTGAAAACAAAACAAAATTAAAAAAAAAATGTTGCTCACTGACTATGGCATATTTATAGAAGAAGCAACAGTAATTGACTAGTATGACATAAATTGCAGATCTTGTCAATCTCCCATAGCCATGATCATTAAATGGGTTTTTATTTATGCCGTCTCAATATTTCAGGCGTTATGTGGAATACAAAATTTTCCATCAGACATGGGCGATAGAGCAAAGACAGGACCATGAGTAGTAGCGTACACTGCTTCTGGATAACTCGGAGGAAGAGGAGGGAGTGGGGATTTCATGATGAGGACATCGATCACCTGTCTTACGTTCAATCTGGCTTTGGGATTAGGATGAGAGCACAACAACCCCACTATCAGCACCCTTTCCATCTCCTCCCCATTGAAAGCTCCACCAAGCTTTGCATCTGCGGCATCCAAAATCATTCCCTTTCCATACAAGTCCCAAACCCACTCGACTAGTCTCCAATTATGGTCATCCAGACTCCCGTCCACAGCCTTTCTGCCGCACGCTATTTCCAGACATACTGCCCCAAAACTGAACACATCCGATTCCAAGCTTGCCTTCCTCGTAATGAAACACTCGGGCGCAACATACCCACATGTCCCTGCTACCATTGTCGTGTCAGAAGCTACACGCTCACGTTCAATCACTCTGGCCAGCCCGAAATCCCCAAGCTTTGCATTGAAATGGCCGTCCAACATTAGATTGCTCGCCTTTATATCTCTGTGGACTACGCGCTGGTCCCAATCTTCGTGGAGATAGAGAAGAGCAGAGGCTATGTCACATGTGATGCTGTACCTCTTCTTCCATTTCAAATCACCCTTCCTCTGATCCCCAAATAAATACCTTTCCAGGCTTCCATTGGGTAGATACTCGTAGACAAGAAGGAGTTGGCCCTTTTCATGACACCATCCGTAGAGCTGCACAAGGTTCCGGTGCCTCAGCTTGGAGATTATACTCACTTCTGAGATATACTCCTTTTCTCCTTGTTTGGAGCCTTGCGATATTCTCTTCACTGCCACTATCTCCTTTGAGGAAGACAAGATGCCTCTGTACACTCCCCCGAAGCCTCCCTTCCCAAGCATCTGATCGTCACTGAAGTTGTTCGTTGCAGCGCGGAGGGCAGACTAGGAGAACTTTTGTGGGCCTTGAGAGAAGTGTTTGTCCAGCTCTATGCTTTTCAAGTTATAATTGGTGCTGCCACGCTGCCAACGGGCTAAGATTAGGATTACCAAACATACCACTACTATGAAAAACAGCATAATAACATTCCTTTTTTCATTTCTATGGAGCTCGTGTTAATGTTCAAACTGATCATTATCAATTTCCCATGAATATTGGAAACAGAAGTTCCAATCCCAGACGTTGTGAAACTCCGTTGAACCGCCAGAGGACTCCCTAGAAGCGGAGAAACCAATCTTGACCTTCTGAAGAAGAAACTGAGTGAAATCTATGTCATACGACAAGATCGGTGTTGTGGGTTTTCCAATCCCTGGAAACCATGAAGTAAATGGTTCCATCCTAAGAAACACTTGGAGCTTCGTGGCTGCCCCGTCGTAGTCCACCCACGCTCTCCACTTGTCGCCGTCCTTGAGACGATCAGGGCTCATAGATACATTCACCTTTGAAACAACGCTATTGACGTCGATTCCCACATTGTTGTCGTCCATATCGAATGGAGAATTCATGAACGTGTCAAATTCCACAGCCACAACTTGATTGGAGATTTTTCCATCAGATGTCTGGTTGAAGAGGGCAAACCATTGTTCCCCGCCATTTGCAGGTGAATTTATGTCAAACGGTGCCATAAAAAAAGTGAGTGCACCCCCTGATCTGTTGGCGACATTTGGAGAGATATTGAAGGCAAAATTGGTAGAGAAATTGGCGACAGCGCGTGAAGAGGTAGAGTTAACCCACAAGGGAACTGCTTTACTATAACTCGCCCACGCCCAGTCTTCCGAAGAAAGAGAGGGCGACGGCGTGAGAGAAATGTATGGGCTGTTCCCAATGGAGGCTGGTACAGCGTTTCCATGCAGCAATATGTCGGTCGGGAAAGTGTTTAAGTGTAGTTAAATTCACTCTCTCCATCTACTCCTAATTGTAGAGTACTAAATAAGAAGATGGAGAAGAAGACTGAAAACAGTTCTGCCATATCATGACATGTATTCCACAGATGTTGATATAACAACTTTGTTTTATAATCAATGTTTCACAGGCCTTTGGCCTTCTCCGTCATTTCCTATGACTAACATGGTTTTTTAACACATTATCTCAAGTCCCTAGGATTTCGTTATGTCTCCTCGTTTCTTTGGGCTGGTCTTTCCCAAGTTTCACCATCTTTATCATCTGCTTCTGCTGTTTTTTATGATTTCTACGTTTCATAGCTCCCTCAAAATATACACTCGTCAATTTAAATTTTATTTATTCGTTAATCCTTAGTGCCATTAAGATTTTTATATAATTTGCATGTACTGTATGCGATGCTCAATAGATTGTCGTACTAGATTGCAACCAACAGTTAAATTTACAAGATTGCAAACACCGCTGTTCTCACCACCGCTTACGCCATTTTTTATGTCGCAGCGTTTAAGCTAGTTTGTTTATACATATTTCTAAATTTCTGCCTATTAAATCCATTCATTTAATCTTGTCTAATTAGTAAACTAAGATTTGTTCAATATTTTTCTAATTGTTATATAGAATTATTATATTAGTTTCTACAAATTAAATCTTCAGTACAAGTATACGTTCGAAAAACAAATTTGAGGCATCTACAAATTCAACCTTTTGTACAAGCATATATGCCAAAAAATAAGAGAATGACAATCTATTGCGTCCGCTTGTTTGTCGGTATAGGAATAGAAAATTAGAACGGAAAATTATAATAGGAATAAAAATATGGAATGGGAATGGAAAAGAGCAATCCCATTCTTGTTTGGTTAACCTCTATTTGATTAGAATATACTACTCCCTTGTTTGGTTGTACAAAAATGGAATAAGAATAAGGTTAACTTTTGTATTTTTAAAAATATTTTCCTTAAATGTTTTTGTTTTAATTAATTTATTTTTTTGTTAATTTTTTCAATAATGTTAAAAAGGTTAATTTATTTTCATTTTTATTTTACTCATTGGAATTAATGAGAAATATAATTTATTTCATTTTTTCAAACAAATAGATATCATAAAAAAAATGTTATAAAAAAAGTAATTAAAAAATAAAATGTTACAAAAAAATTATTAAAAAGATTAATTATATATATAATTTAAATTTTTGAAAAAATTAAAAAGAAAATTTAAAAAAATTATTAAAAATATATATATATATTTTTTTAACTTATTAAAAAAAAAGAAAAAAAATGAACTTTAACAATTTTTTATTTAAATTTTTTAAATAAGATTGGAAATAGGAATGGCACATTCCAATAACAACTATTTTTTGGAATGGACATATGCTCATTTTAGGGGCAAAATTGGAATATGTTTGCCTATTCCCTATTCCAATTTGGGTTACCACACAAAGAATACATTAAAATAAATTAGTTGAGATGGGAGGAGCCACTTGTTTCAATATCAAAACAATAAAAAAAAATATTACAAAAATAAAATATTAGATTCATCAAACAAAGAACAAAATCTAGTTGTTTAAGCATAGATTATAGTAAGATATATTCATACTAGAAAAAGATTTTTAAAAATGCTAATCATGATTAGTGTTCATTTATAACTTTACATATCTAAAAAAATTAGCTTGGAGTATTATAGGTACTATCTTCTATCATATTCTAATTCCCATAATTATTTAAAAATCTTATATTTAAAATTCTTTTGATTTTAATTAACTACTAAAGCTGTATATTCCATTTGTGTAAAATGTTTCATTTTCTAATATGTCACTATGCCAAAATGCATCAAATGCACAAAGCAAAACATGGAAGTCAAAGATTGACAACATGTAGGGTTATGGATATCCAAGCGAGTCTCATGCCCTATCATGCGTTTAACACACTCAAGGGTGATACCAAGACTAAGTAGGTGGGAGCCACTAGAGGCAATGACCTAGATACTATTACCTCCCCTACCTATAAGAAAAAATTCAAGGTGAAGAGAATATTCTGGAGGTGACTTTTAGGAAGGGTACTCGAGGCACTAGTAAATTTGGACTCAATATTGAACGAATTTTGGTCGAAATTTTGACCCATGTTGGTCGAAATTTTGACCAAGTAGTTTGTTGTAATTTTTGTCATCAAAATTTCAACCAATACATTCGTCAAAATTTTTTATTTTTTGCGAGCTCTGATTTGTCATTGTTGGTTGAAATTTCCACCAATGTTTGGTCAATTTTTTTTTAGAATTGGTGAAAATTTTGACCAATCTCTTGGTAGAAAACTATCAAGAATTGGTCAAAATTTCCACCAATGTTTGGTTGAATTTTTTTTATAATTGGTGGAAATTTCGACCATTTCTTGGTAGAAAACTATCAAGAATTTGTTGAAATTTCCACCAATGTTTGGTCGATTTTTTTTTAATGCTATATCAAGTAATTGTTTCTTATCCAAGCCATTTAATTTGCAACCTTTTAAATCTCTGCAAAGATAAAGTTGGAGCAGGAGAATTTTTCTTCTCAATGGTGTCCTCTGATTGCAAGAATAGATAATGGAATAAATGCTTTACAATTAGAGGACACTTTTGAGAAGAAAAATTCTCTTGATCCAACTTTATCTTTGCAGAGATTTAAAAGGTTGCAAATTAAATGGCTTGGATAAGAAATAATTACTTGATATAGCATGGAACAAATGGACATTTATGCATAGGGCACCATCAATTATGTGAGTGATGCAGATGCAGCCAAATTTTTGGGGGTCAAAGCCACCAATTAATATAAGGTTTCTAATCTTCGCGAGGTCGACATTGTGGTTGTAAGGGCTGTGGAGAGGGCACTTCTTCATTTTCTGCTTCATCACTGATTAACTTGCACCACAGACTGACGGTCTTCATCTTTGTTGTGGGCTCCTATCCCCTATGTGAGTGCTAATGTAGAAGCCAAAGCGAAAAAAATAAGTGAAAGCATGTTGAATAAGGATTCTAATCTTGACTTGGTCAACATTGTTGATTGAAGGGTTATTGACTGGGCAATTCTTCAATGTCCAATTAGGGGTACCATTGCATCCTCTTTAACTATTACATGTATAGCCCCAAGAGGAAATAGGTTGTTGGTTGCTTCTTCTGGCCTTGCACTTTCTTCTTTGTGGGTTTTGCTTAAACACAACTCTAAATCCATACTAGGTGATCTACATATGGATCTACAAATGGCTTATAGAATATCGATAAATGGTATTAAAATTTTTTTTAATGAGAATTATCTCAATAAAAACAATGTTTCATAATTTCTCAACTAAGACTCTGGGGTACTGTATTTTAACCCCTATAAGAGCCCATATCATAATGAATTTCTAGACTACATGTGAACTTCAAATTTTAGATCAAGCTGCAAATCTTAGAAGTCTTTAAGTTCTAAAAATTTAAATTGCCTTGTTTGACACAAGGAATTAAAACTATGATAGCTATGAAAGCCATCTTTAAACTCAAATCATTGGAAATAAAACTCTCCATGTTGAAGTCCAGTCTTGGATTAACAACTTCCAACTTCATAGATAGGAATTGTGGAAAATAAGGAGACATTAATTGCAATCAAAATTGAAGTTTGAAGATACTATTTTAGTTGTTTCTAGATCTCACCTCAACTTGATGTTGCAGTGATTGGACATAGTTAATTATCTCATCTAACATCATTGCTTTACCAGTTATCTGTAGACAATAAATGAGTCTTCCTTTAGTTTGAACTTCAACATGCCAACTGCCAAACCATTTGATAATATATCGAACAGAATACAAAACCCATAAGAGATTGAATTTTAGTCATGACTACCATACTACATCCTAGAACAAGATCTTGCAATAGCTTCATATGTTCACTGATCTTTTCTCTTCTCATCTGCAATTTAGAGCACAGAGAGAATTTATTTTGGATTTTTAAGGTTATATAATGATTAATTGGATCAAATATCCAGAAAGTATAGATGCACAATTAGCAGCAAATTGATTTCAGTGACCATAGAAGTAGTGGAATTGGAAGTGCTTAACTCTAAAGACTTTAGATCCAATTCAACATTTTAGACTGTTCTTCAATATTTTACGCTCATTATATAAAGAGAGCTGAAAAAGAAAATCTTTCACAACAAAATCCTTCCTAATTATGCGGCAAAAGGAAAACTTACCCTCTCTGCAAGGCTATGGTTGTTGGTAGCTTGGCCTTTCCTTGCTCTTACATGTACATATTTCCCACCAAATAGACCACACCACTACAATAGGTATTACCCTCTAGATACATGAAAATAATGCAGTAGAATATAAGGTACGCCAAGATTGAAATAAGTCAAATAACTTATGAGATAGTGGCATATTGAAACTCAACTTACTAAGCACAAAAAACCAACACTCGTATGCAAAAGAACAATTTAACAATAGGTGGTTAGTAGTTTCCTCCACATCATTGCATAATACACATTTAAATGGTGTGCAATAGAAAGTTTCAATAATCTATTGCTTGTTAATATTGCATTTTTCAAAGCAAGCCATGCAAAACATCCAGCCTTATGTAGAGCACCTTTATATCAATAGAAGGGGAGATTCTTATCAATTGCATTATGGCATTATGAGTTGCATCATAACAGCTCACTTAAGTATCAACAAATTATATCTTTGTTGCATGTCATCATGTGATTGCTTCTTGATAATGATGAACAAGATACAACATATAGGAGACATTAATAATAATGCAAAGTTTATGCCCTCTTATTAATTACTTCTTCATTTCTAAGGCATCAATTTTGATCAATATGAAAAATACTAATTCATAATTGCTCTGACTAGCTAGTCTAATTTTAGATTAGTATTATAGGAAATAGTAACCCATACAAAAGTCCTAACCAAGCATATGTGAAAATATATTAAATTCAATTAAACCTAACTAATTTTATGTAAACATAACAGAGCATTAGAATCCTACAGACAAGTGCTCTAACTAAGTCATCTTGATGATTTTTGAAACATAATTAAAACATAATAAGCAGCGAGGTACCAACTACATATGCTTTATATTTGTATACACAACTTTATTGCAATATTTCTATGGGCAGAAAGAAAGCGAAATCACATCTTAAAGGTCTTTATAGTTAGCTAGGATGATTTGGTGGTAGGGGAAAATTGCTCTAGTTATTAATATCTGATTTAGAAAAGTTTCTTTTCTTTTTGAATTCTTTTAGTGGGCTCCACAAGATATCAAGTTTAACCACTCTATTGAGAAGTACAATGGCATAGCTTAAGCTGAATTTAAAATATAGCATGTATGATTCTTAGAGGTTTTATCAGTTTATATGTATAAATTTGGCTACACTTTTCTTACCTAGATGATATAATATTGTTATAATTATAAATAAAACTATTCAATGATAAAAAAAGATTAAATTTGTGATCAATATATTTTGCAACATGTCTTGCAACGTTTACTCATGCACTCAAGGAACTTGAATGAACCACATATATACTGGAAGAATAGATGCCTCACTTGATAATGTAGTGCAAAAACATTCAAAGTCAAATCAAGTTTTTGTGTCAAGGGGCAATCCTGTCAAATATTTTGACTTTGCTATCATTAGTAGTGGAGTGGCTAGTCTTAGGTATACTCTTGAAGTTGCAAAACATGGGTCTGTGGAAATCATTACAAAAGTTGAACCCCATGAAAGCAATGCCAATTATGCACAAGGTGGTGTCAGTGTTGTTCTAGATCCTTTTGATTCCATTGAGAATCATATAAGGGATACAATTGTTGCTGGTGCATACTTATGTGATGAAGTAAATATTAAGGTAAGGTGTGTGATATCTTTGAGTAGTTATCTTGATTTAATTGGATGCACTAAACTTTAGTTCAATATGAAAATATCAATTGTAAATACTAAATAGTTTATGTATACTTAATTTAACATTTTTATGGCCACATAAAGTAAGCTTAACGTATATGCACCAAACCTTTATGTTATGCTACTTCTCATTCATATTTAATTTATTTTAAACTTTGATTACTTAAAGATTTTGTACTTCCTTGAATTCTATTATTATGGCCCATGGGTATCACTTAAATTGTGAACCTAGAACTGACGAGATTAAGAGCTGGAGATAATAGAGTAAAAAAATTTCTAGTTTGATTTAGTTTCTATCTAGGTTTAACCTCAAAGTACATGGCATTATTTGGGTGGGAGGAAGTAGAACTAAGGATAAAAAAGAGGGTTAAGATTTTAAATTAATCTGACACAGACCATTTAGTTATAATACCTAATTTCTCAATGAATCTCATCTCTATGACAAATTACTTATCAACAATGAAGATACTCCACTAATAGATTTGAGAGTTATTGAACATGTAAATACAACCTTGTTTGCAAGGTGCATTAGAGCTTCACCTTGTAGTAGCTAAATATTTGCAACCTTGTCATATTCCAGTCCTCTCATTATGGTTGTCTATTATTATGTCAAAATATTTAATGTAAACATTATCTGATGTTTGCATACTGAAAAAAAATTCTTACTCCATAGTTAATATCAAATAATCACATTTTATGTACAAAACTACATCAGATAGATTTCTGCATAACTTTAAGGTTCTTTTGTTAGGAATTTTTGCGAACAACATACTCCACCTAATATATGTTATTCCTCACCACAATGATTTTCTTGTGGCAAAGTTATTCCAAGGACTTGGGGAAATGTCAAAACCATCACCCCCATTGTCTTTTATCAAGAATTTTACAAAAAAAATGCCCTCGAAGTAGTGGCACTACAGAAGGATAGGCCTGATAAGGCAAAAAAATAAAAGTAAAGTCCAGCTCTAATAAAATGATCATTTTTATTGGATTCTTCTATGTGTCCCTACACCATACTTAGCTCTCAACTACTGAAAATAGACTCCATCATCAATTTCAAGCCATTTTAAATACCAAAAACAATTGTAGCAAAGTTGAAGGGGAAAAGGGCATTTTGAGAAAAGTTTGCTGGTACTGCTTGAGAATTTATGAGAAATGGAGAAAAAATAATTACAAACCTCTTGGTGCTTGATGTTTTCTTCATCTTCTACATCATTTTGCTCGTTTGACAACTTCATAATCTCATCCAAAATTTTTTGCTCTAGTAATTCTAGTGTCTAAGGTAGAGATTCTTGATAGCCAACATTGATTTGTTGCTCATGTTCAGATCCTTTGACATCTTTAACATTTTCTTTTTCTGGTTGTCCTTTAGAATGTGGCATTTGACCTGGATAGCAGGGGCTACCTAATTCAGTGCCTTTAGGAAGCATGTTGCCACTACGTAGATCTAGAGGACTTGGACCTATAATATATGCACTTAGAAAGGTGTCAAATTTACATGCCTGATCCAATTTATCAAATTAAAAAGGTAATTACTCTTTTTACAATCTAACTCTTCTAAAATAATTATAAATATTGTCCATGCATAAAAAATAATCTAATATCCAAATGCATTTTAGTCATTTAGACCTGTTTCCCTAATTAGTGTCCGAAGGAAAGTGAAACCAGATGTAGCATAGATTTCTAATGAAAACATATTACTGTATAACTCAACATAACCCTAAGTATTATTTACAAGCCATTCTACCTATATGGATAAGAATCCCAGCACATCCCATGAACAGAAGTATCATTCACAGGGAGCAGCTGAATGAAGTGAAAGCCAGTCTTGACTGACAAGTCAACAAGCAATTTTAGGTCCAGAAATTTGCCTACTCCAATGCCATCATTTGTTCTAAGTGCAAAAACTGGAATTGTAACTCTAGCACCACGCCATGGCATTTCTTGCATATTCAATGGTGACAAGAAAAATGATTATAATTTTATATACCAACACTTTCTTCAAAATAAGAAAAAAGAACTAGTACTAATCAAAGGTTATCTTATTGGAAATTTATCCTTTCTAATTATACAATCATCCTTCCAGTAAATATCTGCAAAAAACAAGATTCTAACAGACTCCTTAAAATTTTAGATTCCTAATGTTGATGCACTGCCGGTCAAGAATGCCTGCAACACTCAAAATTTAGTTTTAAAATACAATCAAATCCATAACTTAGAGGGCCCTAAAAATGAATAATTTACCTAGTATGCACATTCTTTAATAGTTTGGTGAAATCTAATTAGAACATGATGAAAACCTGACCAAGATAGCATATGCTATATACAACAAAAACTTACAATTTTCCCACTTCCCATTTTTGGACAGCAAAGTATGAAGTGGACAAGGACAAAGTCTGCACAATCTCAACACAATGTTGTTAGATACAACTGGCACAATAATATAAACTAACAATAATATGGTAATCTAGGTCCAGAGAACATATAAACATCAACATTACCCTGTGATTTGAAATGTCTCTATATCTATTTAAATCCAAATTTTAAATGTCACTGAAGAAATATAAAAGTTAGGAGAACGAAATAAAACTAACCTTGCATGTTGAAAGTCTCTGCATGGACATCATCTTGTTGAATAGTTTCTTTCAAATCATTAAGCTTCTCTTTGTTCTCATCTTGGTGGAAGATGGCCTTCTGAAAGACACTTTTAGAAAGCAGGGATGCAGGGGCAAGTGGAATTGAGAAGCATAAGACAAGCACTTGAGGAAAACATGAGGAAGTTGGATGAACATATGGAGCAGGATAAGAGGAACACTAAGAGATGGGAAGAATAGTGTAGTTTGGAACTTTAGGAGCCTAGATGGATAAAGAATACAATTAGAGAAAAGACCAAAACCCACACCTATCATCTTTGAAGAAAGATAAGAATGTTGTTGGTTGTACCCACCCAACCAACCATATCCATTTGGGCTCCAAAATACATGTTTTGGCTGCTACATTCAACCATCTCAAATTAGAGAGTTTTGTTCATTAGCTGAGAAAATATGAAGACAACCTCTCAAATTAGAGAGTGATTGAGAAAATCCTCACATGTTTGCTAAAGAAATTTTGAAGTAGAAATACCCATAGTAGAGTTTAAACATTATAACATAGCTGTTAGGATTCAATTGTGTAGTTTTTGAGTCAAACTCATTGGCCCATTATTCATGAATGGAGGCTTACAAAATCCCATCTCCCATGAGAGGTAATGGAACATTTAGCACTCATTGCATCTAGGTGATGCTCATAGACCTAAACCATTGAGACTTCACTGAAAGTTACCCATCTTAATACAACGACAACTCAAGTGTGCTTGAGAAAATTAAATTTGAGATTCTGCAATGGATTATCATCACATGTTATCATTCTCAATTCAGATGCAATTCAAGAACCAACTACTTAATCAATTTGCATTTGACGAATCTAGGAGCAAGGAAACTAAAGGTTTGATAAGTCAAATTTACAATGTTTTTATTGCACAAGTATGGTCATTTCTCTAACAAGTGCTAGAAGAAGAAAGATGATGCTGGCAAGAACTTTGTACACATCACAGAGGAGTCAAAAGATAATTTGAAATCCATCATCTTGATGTGTAATGTGACTTGTAAAAGTTCAAACAATGTTTCATTTTTGGACAGTGGATCCAATAATCACATGACTTGAAACAAAGAGTTGTTTCCTAGTCTAGACACCAGAAATCCAAGTGATATTGCCCATTGATTTCATGTGTCTCATCTCATCTTTTAATTTTCTACGATTCTTGTTTATGTATATCTAATTGTGTCAGTTATTTGTAGATTGTCATTTTGCTAGTAAAGTTCTCGCCGATGTTTGATAATGAATCTATAGTAATCTGTTAACATTTTAAGTCTTCCATATATATACAAATACATGTTCCCCTTGTGGTTTAAGGGTTTAAAAGGGCATGGATTTTTGTCACAAAGATATAACAATTTAGTCAATATGTTTTGATGTTTTCCACACAATGTGTTGCTCGGATCTAACTCTTTAGTTTTTACAGTGTTCTAATCCTGGAAGCACAATAATCCTATGTTCATGAAGAGAGAATTTGGATTGTTAGGTGGTGTTTTTGTTTTGTTTTATAGAATAACATATTGGGTAGATCATATGTTTAATGCTTCTATTTTTCTGCTAGTTAGGAACCACTAGAGTTACCAAGCATACATAAGTTTGTCTTCTTTACTATCTTCTATAAATAGAACTACTTTTGTAGTACTAATCTTTTAATTTTTCATGCAATGAAATACTTGAATAAGGCAATCACACTCTAAAATTCCTTGAACTCAATACAGTTCCTACATAAATATATATGAACTGTTGTCCCCACCTTGGAAACAATGTGGAACATGGCAATTTTACAACACAATTTGTGACTTGATACAACTCAAGTCTTGTGTCCTAAATAACAATACCAGAATGCATAAAAAAATTGAAAACACTAGAAAAAAAATCCAAAAACATATCTATCAACACTTTTACATCATTACCCTCACCAAGAAAAAGAATTTAGCTGTCATCAACGAAAACATGTAGAGCCATCAACTACATTTACATAGGACTCAAGTCAATTGCACATCATTGATTTAGCAATCTAGACTCTCAACAATAGAGAGATAAATCAATAGATAATTGCATTATAATTCTGAGTTCATCTATTCTAATGAGCATTATGATCATTGTGCCCCTCATTTAACATTTGATTGAGATATGTACTATAATGTAGTTAGAAAGCAAAAGCAAAGACAAAAAAGCTCATCCAATACTTTTGCACAGCATGATAGTGAAGACCCATTTGACTTTTGACCTTTGTTGGAACTCTTCAAGCTATAAAAACAATGCAATGAATAATTAAAAATAAACATTGACCAAAATTACATAACTATACAAAGGATGCACATATGCCATATGGACTTTGTAATATCCCCATTCAGGGATTTGTGTTAATTTAGTCTTGAAATATAACTACAACTTGGGATAAGAATTGCAATACATTTATTAATAAAAATGTACACATTTCATTATAATATTTAACTTCAATCCTGAGTTGACTTTAGAAGATAGGACATCTTTAGAACCATGCAACTAAATGATCTTCAAACCATAAATGCATTTGGGTCAAGAGTAATAGCTAATCACATATATGTATGTATGTCAGACAATTAATAGACATTTTTTGTTTATTTATTCAATCTAACAATAGATGAGACACTTAAGGCTACATAACACATTTCAAACTTAATCATGAGAAGTCCAAGGTCATTTTATATCTAGATGTACCAAGACCCTATGGTATCTCAACCTTCAATCACGAGCAATACCCATATTCATGCTTCGTTGTCTAGTTATAGATCATAAGAGCAAAGGGAATTGTTACATTAAGTACCATGGTAGATTCAAAAAGAAAAACAGCATCAAACATACCTTTATTTTTGTGACATTCCAAAATGATTGCAAATTGATGGAAAGTTGCACTCCATAAGAAGCTTGTTCAGCTCTACAGCTTTGTTAACACTCTTGACAAATATCACAACTTGATTGAAGTCCAGTGCATCAAGCAAATCATTTAGCTTCCGGTTCTTCTCCAACTCACTCAGTTTGATGTAGTTCTGGAGGAATCTCAAGACATAAATACTAGACACAACAAAAGAGAGAATGGTTTACTATTTTATCAGACATTATTAAACTCAAATAAATTCAATACCTGAACGAAACCATGAAGTGTCAATTTTGCCTCATCATCAACATATATTATTGATGGAGTATAAACTCTTCAATCACTTTACCTCAAAATTATCAAGCATAACTCTGAGTTCGCAGGAAGCCTTACCAATGATGTAGTGACTAGATACATATCTACAATAATCATTGGAAGTGCCAAAGTGGTGCACATGAAAGATGCTCCTTGCAAAGACCTAAATGTTTCTGTGTGATATCCCAACAAGGGTTATATTATTCCTTAGACTTGGCAATTAAAGGCCTGTAAGACCTGAGGTGGGAAGTAGCAGATTGCAAACAATACATTAATGATAGATAATGGGAGAAAGTTCACCTCAATGGTATTCACCAACTTTTCAAATCAACAAGGAATCCATCAGCAGTGTACAACACCATACACTCCACAATAGAATGGAGTGATCAAACACATAAATAGGAAAATTGTTGAAATGACTAAGTGCATAATACATATTCAAAATGTAGCATACCGTTACTAGGGAAAAGCAGTACAAACTACTGTACACATTCTCAATTGATGTCCTAGTGAGTGTTTGTAAAATACTACTCCTAAAGAGTCTGGATAGGTCTTAATCCTACCATTGATTATTTTTGTATTTTTGGGTCTGTTTCTTTTGCACTAGTTAAACATAACACTGAAGATAAATGAGATGTAAAAAGTTATAATTTCAACTTTGTTGTCTATAGTGAAAAATCAAAAGCATATTGCTTAATTGATGTAACTACTAATAAATTAGTTGTTAGTAGAGATGTAATTGTTCATTAAAGAAAAGACATCTTACTTTCAGATGATGATTCATGAAAAAGTTTGTAAGTACAGAAGATGATTCATCAAGTAGCCAACATTTAGAGTCTATTGATGACAACGATGAGGATAAACCACAACTCCCCTTGGATACAATAAGTTCTCCTCCAAGTCAATGTTTTGACTATCCACAAGAAATGCCTTGAACTCATCTAAAATGGTTTGATAAAATCATCAAGGATGCAAAAGAAGATGGAAAAAAAATGCTCAAATAAGACAAGTTGTAGAAGGAAATAGCCAAAGTTGTTGAGCATGCAAATTTTGCCTGAATCCTGAAATTCAAACCAACCCAATTTAAACAAACCTCTGGGTAAACCAAAATGGGAAGCTACCATGAAAGTAGAACTTAATGCCTTGACAAAGAACAACACATGGAAGCTTTGTGAATTACCTCATGCAAAGAAGTCTACTGGTGGCAAATGAGCGCACAGCGTGAAATATAAATCAGATAGGCCCATTAACAAGTTCAAAGTTCAAGGAACATTGGCAAGAGACGTGAGGCTATAGAACTTGAACTAATGCCCATTAAAATTAAATGTGTATAACCATTGAGTAACAGTGACAAATAGGCCCATTAACAAGTTAAAAGTTCAAGGAACATTGGCAATAGACGTGGGGCTATAGAACTTGAACTAATGCCATTAAAATTAAATGTGTATAACCATTGAGTAACAGTGACAAATATGCTGTGACGAACATTTTGTTTATGTCTCGATAGTTAAGTTGATTTTGTCCTATTCAACATTTCTGACCCCCTTTGGCAGCTACCAAAATCAATAGTGACTAAAAATTATATCTTCCTTATCCTATAGTGGCTGCTCACAGCTGCATCCCCTTCCAAACTGTCTTAATAAAATTAATATTTTTGAATATTTTAGTTTTTGTATTCTTTTGAAGAACAAATATTGTAATTAGTCCTGTGGACACTGTGGCCTTGTTTGTAATTGTTAGTAGCAGAGCCTTAGCATATATATGTGTGAATCAGATGACATCAAATTAATGTGGGTTGTTGATGATTTTATCCTTGATATCAATTTCATAGAATTTTCATCACTTGAGAGTCAATATTGGTACTGTGCCATACATATGATCACACGATAGAGTTACATTTCCATGGCAGTTATATCCGAAGCAATCAAATCAGTGGAACAATACCTGCAACATTTTCCAATTTAAAGAAGCTGAGAGTATTGTAAGTAGCTTAATTTCATATACTCTGCATTTTCTGTTGTATTCAAGTTCTGAAGTTGTCAAATCAGGTAACTGGTTACAGCATCACTCATGTCTGCGGAAACAATGTTTTCTTCTGCAGTTGGGCATCGAGCAACAACTTCGCCAGAAAACTTCCAGATCTCATTGGAAACTGGACCCAACTTGAGGACTTGTGAGATTACGAATTCTTGCACTATTGCTTGTTGCTGGTTTTTACTGTATACTATAAACACATGTTTCTTTTTCACTTTTCCATGTGTATAATGTGTTTCTTTTTCAGGAAATTGGAAGGTACTTCTTTTGAAGGACCAATTCCTTCAACCCTGTCAAATTTGACTAAATTGACCAGCCTGTAAGCATAATAACCTTTTCATCTCGTCTACTTAACTCTAAATGCAAAAATTGCTTTTTAGATGTGACTAACTAAGAATCACAAGTGAAAACAGTTCTTTTCTGTCATCCTAATATGCTAGTTGCTTTTTCCATAGGTATTTACTTTTTTGGAGAAATTTCCAATTTTACTGAAAGTGCGTTTAACATCTTTATCTTCAACGACATGTTTTCATTCTGATTGAACAGAATCATATGCAATCTACCCAATGGTGGCACATCCCTTCCAGTCTTACCAAACCTGAAGAATCTCAAAACATTGTTAGTAAGAAGATAGCGTGTTTTATGTGTATGGGAATATAGTCATGAAGCTTAAATGCTTGATGTGAATTTCTTTCTAAATTTGATTTTTATGTTACTTATACTACAATGCTCCCGATAAATCTTGGCAGATTTCTAAGAAACAATAATATCTCTGGACAAATTCCTGAATACATTGGAGAATTGGGGGAAATACAGATGCTGTAAGTTATTCTTTAAATGTTAAGGGTGTTACATAACTAAGAATTTGTGTTAATGGAAATATCCTTTTCTGGAAGCACACAGGTTTTAGTGCAACACTTGTGAGAAGAAGTTTCTGTCCAATTTACTTGACACATAATAAAAAGGATAGATAACTTAAGCATACATACGAATCCAACCGAACATGAGCCGACAACTTAGTTGTTGGGTGATACCATTGTTTGGGCAACTGGAGATCGTCATTGTTGAGTGTGGAGGGCATTTCACAGGATTAAGGAGTGGAACATTTATGTTGCTAGATGCTTGCGTGTGTATTGCTTGGCATGATAGTTTTGAGCAATGCAAAGGTTATTGGATAGAGATTATGCTGGTGGATGATCCCAGTTTAAGTGTGGGTGAAGTTTTATGTCATTACCAACAGATTTGGGGTAGGCCTACCAATTCGGAAGCATACCTACAGCCGCCACACACTTATGAATGGATTTCAAATGAGTTAGAGAGCTTGGTATGGAGTTTTAAGGGCCCTCGGTGCAGGGATGTCGAACTAGAAAAAATTCTGCAACATGCTAATCTAAAACAATGGAAATTCTAATACAATTTTTGACAAATTCGTATAAAAGAAAAATTTCACATATCTATCGTTGTAACAAAAATGAAACTATTTCTCTTTCACATGAACATGAGAACATTTCCACAGCCAAATGAACTACCTTCAATTGAAAGGAATAAAACATAAACAAAAGAACTGTCTTCACATGAGCATGAATATATCTAGCAGATTTCAACTGCTTCAAATGAAATGGAATATAACTATATAATGGAAATAACTGCGTTCTTCAAGTAATAGCAAAAACCTGAGAGAGAAGATGATTGTTGTGCTTTTATCCATTCAGGAAGTTTTAAGTCTTTATTGCCTTTCAGAGAGAAGGAGAGCATCATTAGAGGTTTTACCTCCCATCCATCAACCATTGGTCTCCCACACAGCTTCCTTATGGAAATGGCCTGGCCATGAACAAGAGGTACAGAAATTTGGGTAAGTGCACAAAGCCAAAATGGGAAAAACCCCAATACGGCGCTGATGACTAGCTATCCCTAGCTCTATGGTAGCAGATCGAAACCTCTATCCCACTGCACCAGCATGAGAACTGCTGAAATGCGGCGAAAAAAGGAATGAAGAAAATATATTTATCTTGGGCGCGCGAAAGAATCTTGCCCGCGCTCATACCTTAGTATTAGGTGCGAATGAATGAAATTTTTTCTTTTTTACCCGCGAATGAAACTTTTTCTTTTTTTGTTATAACATTAAGTTAGTCGAAATTCAACTTGGGAAAACATAGGTTGGTCGAAATTTTGACCAAAGTGGGCATATAATTTTATTTTTTTTCGACCAACACAGAAATGAAAACAAAAATAAAGGAGGATTCATAGCTTTGGTTGAAACATTTGGTAGAAAAATAGGTGCAAATGTACTAGTGTGGGCACACTAAGGAGAGTACTGCATTGGAGGAGATTGTCAAGAAGCTTATGAAGTGAAAAGATAACCTAGACCAGAGGTTTGATGAGGTGACCAATTTTACAGTCAAGTTGATGCATTAGGTGGCCACTATCCTTCACCTTTTCCATGCTCAAAATGATGGCCCAATTGCTTCTATTGGAATCACATCTCTATACAGGTTCTTGGTGGATGACTCATTCCGTGTGTTGCTTGAGAAACTAGGTATGGAGAAGAAAGAGAGCTAGCTCTCTTGGTTTAATTTTCTGCTTGTTTTTGTTATGTACTCTGCTCGGTTGGGCTTTTATTTTAGTTTATATCATGACCCTCATTGTTAATGCATATATGATTATGCATATTCTTAAGTTTCAAACTGTTACTAAGCCTACAGGTTGTAGTAGTTTTAGATTATGGGACATGTTAATGTGGGGATTTTTTATATTAAGAAAGGGAATAGGTTGAAAATGTGTTGTAAGTGACTTCTTGGTGTCTTTTCAACTCTGTTTTTGGGTCAGCTCCCATTTTGGCTTCTTTTAAATATGAAAATTACATATTTTAGTCAACAAGATTATTAACTTTCCATTATTAAGTAATTAAATATCTTCTATATATATATATATATATATATATATATATATATATATATAAATGGTGGTCAAAATAGTTTTTTTACAAAAATATTTAATGAAAAATAGAACAAAATCAGACATAATATGTTAAAGATCAAATATGGTCAATGTAATGATAAAATATTATAATTAAGTCTTAGAAATTATTCAAATAATATAGCTAAAAGATAAATTAGATATCACTCTTAATGTTTTTGATATTAAAAAGCAACCAAAATCAGGGTTGACCCAAAAATGAAAAACCAAGGATTGAATTCAGTTGAAATTTATTACCATAAGATTAACTAACCCCCTTCCTTAATATCAAAAACCCCTTTACTGGCCTCAATAACCAATAAGGAGTCCCCCTTGACAACCATATTTTGAATTCTGAGATTACAAGCTATCTCCAGCCCCTAGAGGAGGCCCAATGCTTCAACCTCATTGCTTGAAGCTTTCCCACAACTACCTACATATCCCTTGATGCAAAATCCTTGTTCATCCTAGATAACTCCCCTAGTAGCTACCTCTTCATTCCTCCTTCAACCATCAAAATTCAGTATCCACCAATTCAAGGGTGGTGACTTCCATTGAGTCCCCTTCCTTTTTTGGGCCTTCTAACTATCCACTTTTTCCACTAAGTGGGATATATCGCATACTTCCTCCCAAAACCTATCTAGTTGATTATGGGGGGAGGGGGAGCATGGGCGCCTATTTCCATCTCCATATCAAATCACATTCTTTAACTAGTGCCATAGTTATTTGGAAAATACCTCGAGTGGGGTAGATTTTTCCTTGAATATATGATTATTTCTTTGTTTCTATATATTCAAGTACACATAAGAGGGATGAATTTCCATATCATTTTAATCAGGGGACAGTGTGAGGGGCATCTCCAGTCAAGGATAAATTGATGAGAATTACTATTTAGATCACACAAAACCCCCAACTGACTAAATAAATTCTGACAAATTTGAGTAGAATAGGAGCAATGGATTAAGAGGTGGGAGATAATCTATTCCTTATAGCTACACAACATGTACCAGTTGGGCATTTGGAAACCATGCCTTTTGAGGTTATTAATTGTGAGTATATTGTTGTGCATAATAGACCACTAGAAGATCCACCACTTAACAATCCAACTCCCTTCTTATCCTTTATTGGAGATCCATTTCAGTGTTGAATAATTAGTGTTTTCTCTTCTAATAGTTAATGTGTTGTCTTGAAACTTCAACATATTGATTCAAAATTTTCTTCTAGGCTTTAGCTTCCCTAATAGAGGATAATCCATATAGGAAGGTATCATCCACACACTCTTAAAGTTAAAAATAGAAGATAAATAATTTAACATATAAAGTGATGGATTTTTCTAATTATTTATTTAAAAACTAATAATCTCATATATTTATAGTGTATAAGATAATGAATAGTATCTGTGATATAAGTTAAAAAGTTATGATAGATCAATTGATCTTTAAATTTCATATGACTTTATTTTTGACTAATTAAATAGAAATAGCAACATAAAGGTTTGAGATTTCCTTTCCCATCCTAGGTGTTAAATGGTATGTGAGAATTGACATGGTCTTAAAGAAGCCATCAAATTAGAAGGAGAAACATAAGAAGAGGGAAATGAGACATTTGGTTAATGCATAGATCTTTCTAATAATTATATTCTCATTTTTTATGTTTTAAAATACCCATGAACATTGTCTGCAATTTCTTTTTGGCATACCTAATTACACAACAAACTAAATAAGCATTCTACATGAGCCCATAATCATTAAAGATTAGCTTTAATTTTTGTAAAATTAAATCTTGTAGAATTTTTTGAATAAACTTATCATCAAAGTGCTTCAACATGAAATAATTAAGATCACACAACAAGTTCAACATGTTCCTACATTATGATGTTCAAAACCATGTAAGAGTCACAACAAATTTAAGTCACATTAATCAGTTGCAAAACCAAAACAAACAAACTTCTTATTTACAATATTCTTAGGAACTCCCTCTCTCCATTTATAACTTAGTTAAAAACAAGTAGATGAGAGAATGAAATTAGATACCAATGTACATAAAATATCTAAAAAAAGAATAAATGAAAAAATCAATAAGAAAAAAACTATTTTCAAATAAAAAACAAAAACACTACATCCAAAAATATATTATCAATATCACCCATAGTAAAAACCAAAGCAATTGAAACTATCGAACGACTTTCACACACTAAGCTTCATTCCAAGACTAAAAGTGTTAAATAGTCAAAGTTGACTACTTTTTTCTAAGATTAATTTTGTCCTTAATGTGTGATGTTTAAGGGTGGCCTGAAACTATATATCATCTACACAAAGAAGTATCTTGTACCAATCATGTATACTCAACACAAATATTGAATATTGTTAACTTTAAATCAAGAATTTTGATTATATATATATATATATATATATATATATATTTAATATCATTGAATAAATGAAGACATCAAACCCACTTCAAAATTATAGACAAATAAGATAATCTAGGCTAATATTATTCGCAAGTGAAACAATAGGGTATGTGTAGGATCATGGTCAACCCAACTATGGCCTTAAGTAGCTTTGGAAAACTAGCAAAACAAAGTTATGTTAACTTGACACATAATTTTAAAGTAGTTATGGACTTTATATCAAAATGTTGTAAGAAAAGAATCTGTAGGAAATTGAATGAAGTTTCTAAATTACTAGGCCTTATGTAGACAAAAAAAATATTTGATTAGTCAAAATTTTGGATTCGAATGGAGTACTACAAAAATTTCAAGGCAAAAATAAAAAGTAGGTGTATGTCTAATCACCTTAATCAAAACCAAATGATAAAATGGGTTGAATGGGGTCATAGGTTACCCTACGACCCGCTTTGACCCTTATGATTGATTACAATATGTCCCTAGGGGTTGTAGGACACCTAGGGACACATGTCTAAAATGGGTCAAATGGGGTTGCAGGTTAGCCTATGACCCCCTTCAACCCTTAAGATGGATTACCATATGTCCCTAGGGGTCTTAGGACCCCTAGGGATACATGTTATGATGAAATGGATTGAAGGGGGGTCATAGGTTAGTCTATGACCCCCTTTGACTCTTAAGATGGATTAAGATATGTCATTAGAGGTCTTAGGACTCCTAGGGATACATATCGTGACATAATGTGTCGAAGGCAGTTGTAGGTTAGCCTATGAATTCCTTCGATCCATATGATTGATTATGATACATGTTGTGATTAAATGGGTCGAAGTGGGTCGTAGGTTAGTTTATGACCCCCTTCAACCCTTAAGATGGAATACAATATGTCCTTAGGGGTTGTAGGACCCCTAAGGACACATGATGTAATTAAATGGGTTGAAGGGGATTGTAGGTTAGCATATGACCCCCTTCGACCCATATGATCTATTATGATATGTCCCTAGGGGTTCTAGGACCCCTAGGAACATATGTCATAATTAAATGCATCAAATAGGTTTGTTGGTTATCCTGCGACCCCCTTCGACCCTTAAGATGGATTAAGAAATGAATAGAAAGAAAAGATGGAGATGGATGTGTGGATGGAATGATATGGTATGATGTATAAGGGGAAATATAGGACCTATCCTTAACTCGAATTCTAAAAAGGAATGATCCAAATTGATCGATCACAAAGAAGTGATCAATATAGAAAATGAATCAAAAAATGGAAAATGTGAAGAAAGGAGGAAATCCTATAATCTTTTATAGAAAGTATATACTTGAAATCTTGAATCATTAGAAGACAAATACTAACCTCAAAATAGGGCCAATCTAGAAAATGCTAATATCTAATGTCTATGCACAATTTCAAGAAATTCTACAAATTACTCCCCACTAGAAATGTTGAGATGGAGAAAACCCAAAAAATGTTTGTCCTTCTGAGGGTAGGTTGATCTTGACCCAGATAGCAAGGCATAATCTTACCTTAGGGCACAATATTATCCAAAAAGTTGGCCTTGACCTACACTACTTTGATGAAAATTTTGTTTGCAGATCTTGGAAGTTTGCTGAAAAGGGTAGCCAAATTTGAACTTCAATTTGTTGTCATGTACCTGTACATGCAAGAAAAATGATTTTTTTTTGTTTCGATGGTGGGGATTTACCTTGGTCAAATCCTAGTTTCGAATCAACCTTGAAATATAATTGAAATTGCAATATGTATAAACAAAGTAAATGGAACTATTCACCTTGCTTATGTTGAAATCTTTGTGAAGGATTTGAGTGCTTGAATCCACAAGTAGGTATGCTCCAAATTAATGTAGTAATGAATGTAGGATTTCTCAAATCTATGGCATTAGATCTTCAACACCAATCTTTAATAGATCTTAGCATAGGAAGAGGCTTGAATGAATGTAAATGGAGAAATCTTTAACAAGAGAGCTCCATAGAGATTGAATCCTTCAATGGCTAATAATGGATCTCCTTGATGAATTAGATCTTGAATACTTGAATGCTTGAAAGTGGATCAAAACTTCATCATCTCTGGGTGGGTGTCTTAGAGAAAATGAGAGGAGGAGGCTTCCTTATATAGTGATCTAGGGCACAAACTTATAGAAAGGCTGACATTGGAAAATTAAATCTCAATTAACCTTAACCCCTAGAAATGGACCTAGATTAAATGAAATTTAAGAGTTTACCATTGTGAAACCCGAAAAAACCAACCTAGAAGCAGGAAAATGAAACTTTCCTAAGCTCAATATCCTGACACCTCTAGAACTTGAAAATTTGGACATGGGGTCAAGGTCAAGGTCATCCTAGACCTCGATCAGGGTTGAGGTTGACCTTGACCCTTTAGCTTGTCATTAACCCAAAAAGTCAAAGTCTTCAATTTCTCAGAGAAAGTTATCAAAAAAAGGTAGGAAATAGAGGGAGAAAAGAGAATAGGGGAGAAACAACCAGATCCATGTAAATACCTAATCAAGGTGCTTGAAATGAACCCATACCACTTATTTAAAGGGCTAAACATTGTTAACATGGAAGTGCTTCCATTTTAAGATGATACATTAAGCCCCTACTTTAGCAAGAGTATGGACTCGATACAAACTCTTGGTAATGGAGATTGTAATGAAAAGAAACTCTTATTAAAATCAAAGGAATAGAGAGATCCCCAAGCCCCTACAGACTCAAGTCTTAATCAACTCCAAGATCACAATAAGAGAGACATATCTAGAAAAAGAGAAAGAGAAAAAGAGTGTGATTATCTCACCCAATGAGAGCTTATGTCCCATTGTGAACCACATAAGGAAATAACACAACTGGAAAGATGGAATTGTACTACCTAGTGAATGTGGCTAGTCATTAGTGAACCCATCAAGGATTCACCCTCAAGAATATTCTATTCTATAAGAGTAAAACCAAAAATCAAAAGAGATCCAATCTTAAGGACACCTTCAACCTTAAGGGATCAAAAATTTTGAAACTGGAGGGATCAAGAGATCCTAAAATATAAATCCATACTTTAAGGATTAGTCGAAAATCTAGAAAGGGAGAAAAGGTATCTTGAAAAATAATATATGTATATCAAAATGTGTGTGTGTGTGTGTGTGCAATAAGTGAGCATAGTTTATTCCCCCATGTTAAAGTCATTGCTAACACTTTAACAGGAGCAATGGCTTTAACAAAAACATAATCAAGTCCATTGATTACATTTCCACTACGAGATGCCCCCAAATGAAGACAAATCAAGGGAAACACCACAAAAACATACAAAGAGCACATAAGGGATCTACCTACCATGACCTAGAGACCAAAAAGAATTAGTGCTACCAAATTGCAGATCCAAGTAGATTACAAAAGGAAACATTTATGAACAATGACACAAGTACAATATAACATGAAACATATGGAAGAATAAAGATACATATAGGAGAATGGTATAACAGGTTCAATTCCTTTATCACCTTGCACCAACAGAGCAACAAGGATCATATAAAAGAATCTAACAATATTAAGCAAACACATGATGAGAGAAGGATGGTACAACAAAAAAACACAAAAGAGCTACCATAAAGGACAAGCCAATCAAGCATGTTGCCTACTCTCCCCATCTCATTCTATATCATTTAGAGAAGGTGGGTAACTCACAAGTGGGACTATATCCAACATACTAAGAATAATAGCTAGTTCCAAACAACGATCCTCTTGAAAATCACAATGTTTGATACTAGGTGTAAGTGTCAATTGTGAGGAGAGCATATTGGGTAAATAAATGTCAATGTCAATAATTTCATATTCATTATTAACATCATCAATATCATCAGGACTATCTTCTTCATCTAGATTAATCAAAATAGGATCTAAGATATGTATAGAATCATCATAATCATGCATCTTAACATCATTATTAGCAACAACTTCTTCTAACACATCATGCATAGTTGATGTAGCCCAAACCCCTTTCAAGATAATACTTTAAAAAAATAAAAACACAAAATAGATTTTCAAAACCCCAGATTCTTCATTCAACTTCTCCAACTCTATTCTGCCTTACAATGAAAGAAAATTCTTACTTATTGCAATTCTAAAAGTTACCATATTTGACAGATTTTTGGAAAAAAACAAAAATTTCCATTTTTGGTAATTTCCAAAGTCCATCCTATGAATCCTATTTTTTTCCAAGAAAAGCCCCCAACTAAGGCAAGATGAATTCCTAACTAATCTACAAAATCAGGAGTATGATTTTGGATTTATAATAAAGACAAATTCCTAAAAAACTAGAAAAAAACACAAGAACTCAATTTTAGAGGTCAAGATGAAATTTCAAGCTCCCAAGAAAATGTCAAAATGGCCACCTATCGAGCTGAGCTCAATCAACAATCCAAATTTCAGCCAAAACCCATATACGAGTCAAAAGTTATGACTCCTAGAAGTTGATACATCATTCTCCCCTTCTTGAAAGAAACATAGCTCCTGCAAGTGAGTATCTGTGAATTGTTGCAATTTTACTGGATCCAACTACATTAATACCCACTTAGATAACCATGTACTTTATGTTTCAGGTAACCCATCGCACTGTATGAGGTATCTAGGATGATGACCATGCCTTGTGGAGGTAGTCTGCTTGTCAAGAATTTTAGCAATCTTTTCCTTCTTATTGGGGAGCTGATGTTGCCAACCCACTCCTTGGCCCTCATCTATATTGGTAACATCACCATGCAATGCGTATAAATCAAAAACATTAAAAATAGGGGAAATGCCAAGATATACTGGTAAGCTAACGTCATAAGCATTATCATTAATCTTTTTGATGGTTTTGCAAGGCCCAATCTTTTTATACTTCAATTTGTGATAGGTGCCTATAGGAAACCGTTCATGCCTCAAGTAAACTATCACAAAGTCACCAACATCAAATATTTGTTGTCTCTAAGTAGCATTTGCAATAATCTTGTAATTCACATTAGTATCTTGTAACTTTTGTCTGATATCTCGTTGGAGTTAGTGAAAGTGTTCAACAAAAGCAACTCCATCATCACTAATTGTATGTCACAAGGGAAGTGACACAAGATCTAGAAAACCTTGAGGGTTTTGACCATAGAAAATTTGGAATGGATATTTTCTAGTGGATCTATTAACATAACTATTATAGGAAAATTCTGCCTTGGGCAATGCCAAGTTCCACTATTTAGGCTTCTCACCCATAATGCAGTGTAACAAATTTCCCAAACTTTGATTGACTAGCTCTATTTGTCCATCAGTGTGGGGATGATAAACACTACTAAAATGTAACTATGTTCCTAATTTCCTCTAGACAGTCCTCCAAAAATGGCTCAAGAACTTAGTGTCTCTATTAGAGGTAATGGTCTTTAGAAGGCCATTTAAATAAACAACTTTTGACAAGAAAAGTTCTGCCACTCTAGTTGCATCATTGGTCTTTTTACAAGAAATAAAGTGGACCATTTTTGAAAATCCATCAACAACCACAAAAATAGAATTGTTACCTTGTTGAGTGTGTGGGATACCTAATACAAAATCCATGCTCACAATAGTCCATGGTTCGGTGGGTATTGGTAAAGGCATGTATAATCTTGTATTCTATGAATGTTCTTTAGCCACTTGACAGATTCTGCACCTTGCCATGTATTTAGTGCACCTCGCCACATATTTAGTGATGTCCCTCTTTATCTTGGGCCAATGATATTTATCTTCAACCAAGTAAATTATTTTGTCCTTTCTAAAGTGTCCAGCTAGTCCACCAGTGTGAAATTCCCTAATAATGTTTTCCCGCATGGATCCACCTGGTATACATAATTGTTTACCTTTAAAGAGGTAGCCATCCTACATAAAATAATCACATTTCTCATGATCCAATTTCCTAGAAGATGAATCATTGAGCTATTCGACAATTTCCTAGAAATCATCATCAATTTCATACAAGGTCTTAATAGTATCAAAACTAGATCATTTAGAGTTTACATTTCATGTATGTATGATGATCATTACATTGTTTTCAGTTATTAATGATGACTAGTTAGATGGTATATTATCTCATGTGTTTTATTATAGATACTTACACCATACTTGCATGTGTATGGTGTGCGTGTTTTCATATTGTATGGTGTTTCTGATGTGGTTAAGGAAGGGAGTCGTAGTCACCTGCTTAGTCAGGATCTACATGATGCACCACTTCCTTCCATTGTCTGTTTAGCTTAGCATTATATATATATATATATATATATTGTATGTACATGCATGGTTTTTTCTGCAGGTTGCAGGTACCGGGTATCGACTTTCCTGAATTGCCAGGATGAGCGTACCCTATTATACTATCTCAATGATAAGAGAAGGGAGATAAATTCTCAAGTCCAAATCCCAAACCTTTAAACCAATTGTCCTAATGAGGTAGGACAAGTATCTTAATATTTTACCCACCGAATGTGTTGGATGACATGATTCATGATTTTTAACCCTTTAGACTGATTTTGAGTGATTTGCTCTATGATGGGTTTTCATATTTTATCTTGGAGGTCTATGGTGAATTTTCTATTAATTAAGTCTTAATAAATAGATTTAATTAATAAATTAATTATTTTGGAGAAAATTAATAAAATATCACGATCTTTGATATTTTGAGTATAATTAATTAAATGAGAATTAATTGAGAGAAAAGAATTAAATAAAAGAAAATTAAAAATTAAAAATTAATAATAATAAAATAATAATAATAATAAAGTAATAAATAAATAAAATAATGAAAGTTACAAAAATAAAAATGAAAGTTATAAATATTTAAATGGAAATTATATAAAAGTGTATTGGATTTATAACCTTGCATGGGAGTTAACGCACTTTTCTATTTCTCATGTGTCAACAACACGAGGGTTAGTGCATTAATTAAGCACATGGTGTCTACAACCCTAAGGCTCATCTTGAAGGTTGGAAAAAGACCCATGCTTAGTTGGTGACACCTTTTAGCTGTTTCTAGAAGCATTCTAGATGTTTCCTGAAAGCTCTTTATATTCGGGCATTCATAGAAGCTTAGACATAGCATTGGAGAGAAATTGGAGCATTGAAGGACTCGAGAACTCTGAAGAGGGGAGCTTGCTCTGCGGGTTTTCTGAGGAAGAGCGAATTAGCATTAGAATTCGGGTAGATTCTTGTGATTTTACTTATGCTATTTCCGCATCTTGCATTCCCTGTCTTTTTTGTGTCTTCCATATGTCTTTTGAGGAATTTCATATTATTATGCTTTCTCAATATGGGCAATTAAATTTATTTGAGAATTCTATATGCATAGATCTGAAAGGAAAACGGGGCTAGGGTTTAAATTATAGCCAAATCCATTAGAAAGTTATTGAGAAAATTTAAAGAGTAAATATTTTAGAATTGTATATATATATATATATTCTTTGTGGAAATTATATATATATATATATATGATTTTAGGTCTACATTTTTAATGCATATCCATATATATATATATGTTTATAAAAATTCTGCATATATACACACACACACACACACACACACACACACACACACACACATATACATTTATATATATATATATATATATATATATATATATATATATATATATATATATATATATATATATATATATATATATATATATATATATATATATATATATATATGCATATATATATATATATATATATATATATATAATTATATTTATTGAAAGTTCGAATGTCGAATTTCATTTTTCTGTAAAACATTTATAATTTTTTTTTTATTAAATCAAATGAAAAAAGTTTATTTCAAACGTTATTGAAAACCACAATTAAAAAAATATATATGGGAGGGGCGTACCCCCCCCCGTACCCCATGTAAATGATATGAAGCCTGCGCACCGTACCTGTAGTCGTAGGTATTGCGACAGCCATCGTAGGCCCTACGACGACAGGTAGGGTCGCACAGCCACTGCCAACGGTGGTGGCTTTTGTTTTTTAAAAAGAGGTTATTAAATTGAATGCCTCCGTTTATATATGTAGCGCATGAATTATATCAATCGAATTTTGTTATAATTCAATTTTACAATGTTAAAGATTGTGTTATTTATGATAGAGGTTGACAATATAAATGTTATTATATATATATGTATGTATGTATGTATATAAGTATATATGTATATATAATTAATTATAAATGAATATCATAAAGTTCTAAACTAATGGATCACTCTTTTAATGATTTAAAATATTGATATTGAGCTTGTCAATTATGAAGAGATATTAATAATTAATTTAATTAAACTCAGTTTAATTAAGATTAGTTATTAGAATATATAATCGAAGTTTTGATTCATTGAGCGTGTCAATTTTTAAACAATATTATATAAACAAAATATTATTAGATCAATTAGAAAATTGAGTCTAATAGTTTTGGGGAGAAACTTTTATCTATCAACCAAATACATGGGTTAGGAAAAACATGAAATTTCTCTACTTAATATAATTTGGAAAAATGTAAATTGAGACTTTTAAATTCAAATTTGAAAACTTAGCAAAACCAAAACATGTGTTTACATTGTGTATTCTTTATGCTATTGTTTTGGGTTTTGGGTTGACTAGTGTTGACCAGTATAGGACGTCTACCAAAGGCTTGGGGGTTATGTGATTGTGATGTCATGATGATGTTTTAATCTTGATCTTTATAAACCCAACCATGGTTTGTGATAAAATTCTCTATGTATTGGATGTGATTACTGATTGTTATAGTTGAGATTCTTGTGTATGAGACTCTTGACCTAACCATTATTTTGGTCATCGATCAATTATCCTTGATTATTTTCTAGTCACCATGATGGGACTGAGATGTGGATTTATTCTTGATGATGTCATGTTGTGACATGTTTGACTCAACCATTTTTGGAGTCTTCGATCAGTATGATTGAGATATATATTTTGGTTATTGAGAACCATTAGATATTTGATTATCAGTGAAACTTCAGTTGCCAATAGAGAGCTGTTGTGTTCATGATTTTCTATGGATGTTTGCTCATGGAAATTTGATGCTTTTATGCATATTTGATGATTTTATTATGGATTATCTTTTGTGATTTTGAGATTTATGAGTCCATGAGCATTAGGGTAGGATATCTACATGTAGTGACGGGAAGTGGCTTGCAATGGGGGTCGGGGCCCTAAGAGGCTACCAGGGTAACTCATTGTGAGTTGGATTAATAAGTGATAACATTCTCACCTAATACTAACAAAATGAACCTAAAAGGATAAATGTTTTGTTCTTGCACATGCCTTGAGTGCTTGTACAGGCTAGGATGGGAGTAGTGAGATGCATGGTTGCGACCTTGCATTCCGTAGTATGCCTCGTCAGTATGAGAGGATACTAGTTGCCGCATGAAATCAGTATGGACCTGTGGAGTTTAGCTAATTTCTAGGGTAACTTGTATGTGATAATTGCGATGAAAATTTCTCACTTCCATCGTAGGTTCCTACATGTCATTGTGTGCCTGTGGGATTAGATGTCAGATTTTGTGTTTGGAACCTTTGAGTTAGTATACTTTTAGGATTCTTGGACTTATAGAGATATGTGCTATGTGATTTTGATAGCTTGTTTGGGACTTGAGATTATCTCCTTAGCACGGTGGGAGTGGACCACTTAGGTACCATGCCGTTGGGTGGTAGTGTATTTTCCACTTTTATCATTTTGAGATTCATTGAGACATCATGGTTGATGCGTCCTTCATGATGGTGGATATGTATCCTTTTTCATTGATGATTAGCATATGTTAGATGATGTTATCTTATGCTTTTATTTGCATGTTAGATTACTTCTACATATGATGTTGTATTTATTAGGAGTGACATTCCTACTATGTAATACCGATGATCTCTTCGGTGATTTGGAATGTTACGCACGGAGGGATGGCTAGGATCCACGATGGTCTAATGATGCTATTGACGGTTGGGAGGAACTATGCACTTAGTTTATTACGTTTGATCTTTATGATGGATGTATATGTTCTCTATGATGTTGTATCATGTGATTATCTCTACTTTGATGTATCATGGATTAGAATAGGAAGATGTACCTTATTCTATGTATGTATATTTTTGAGCTTGTCATACCATGTGACATGTATAGTGGATGATTGTGCATTCTGGAATGTAATTCAGAAAGCATATTTGTATATTGGATGTATCATTATTATTTCATGTGGATATTGTACTAGATGGATTCATGTATGTAATTCAATGTTAAGGGATCTTAAAGAATGTAATCTGTTATTTATGTTATGTTTACTTTCAGATGGACAATGCTATTGCTTCCGTTAATGTGCATAAGTTATAGGTGATATTTACTTTCATGGGAAAAAAAAAAATGTTTCTAAACTTAGTGATTCTCTAGGTTAATTCTTTGGATCCCTTGGTGGGGCATTACAATCAACAACTTTATTTTGTTTTGTAGATTTATGCTTCAAGACAAAAGTGTATCCCTATAAGAAAGAAAGATACCCACTTTGCATGTCGACTATTCAACTTCTTTTTTGTGTTGAGATGTTTTAGAGCAAATATGATCAGTGAAAAACACAAACTCATATAGGACCAGATAGTGCCTCAAATATCTTAATGCTTGAACAATTCCATAAAAATATAGATCATAAGTAAAATGATTCTTTCTTACTTCATTCAATTTCTCACTAAAGAAGGCCACTGGCTTACCTGCTTGGCTAAGAACAACACCTATCCAAACATGTGACGCATCACACTCTTCTTTGAAAACTTTGTCAAAATTTGGAAGTATCCATTTAGGAGCTTCAGTTACCTTTTTCTCAAGAACTTAAAACTCTCTTCAACATCCAGTGTCCATGTGAACTCCCTTCCCCTAGTACAATCTATTATGGGTGCTACAATATTGCTAAAATTTCAGATAAACTTTTAGTAGAATGTTGCCAATCCATGAAAACTTCATACTCTTATTATACTAGAAGGACTAGGCCATTCTAGGATTGCTCTTACATTTTCTATATCCATCTAAATACTAGCTTGAAAAATGACAAAGCTCAGAAAGGTCAAACTAGTTTGCATGAACCTACACTTCTTCAAATTCACAAAGAACTTCTCCTTTGTTAAGACACTAAAGATGATCCTCAAATGTTGTAAGTGGTATTCCTTGCTTCTACTATAGATCATAATATCATCAAATTAAACTACAACAAACTTACCAATGTAAGGTTACAACACTATATTCATCAGCCACATGAATGTGCTAGGTGCATTCAAAAGCCCAAAAGGTATAATGATCCATTCATACAAACCAGCTCTTGTCTTAAATGTTGTTTTCCATTCATCTCCCTCTTGAATGTAGATCTTGTGGTAGCCACTTTGGAGATCAATCTTGCTAAAGTACTTAGCCCACACTAATTCATCCATCATGTCCTCTATCCAAGGAATAGGAAACTAGTACTTAATAGTAATCTTATTGATCCAATTGTTGTACTATCAATGTACATCCTCCATGTGCCATCCTTCTTTGGAGTCAACAATGCAAGTACTACACATGAACTCATGCTTTCACTGACCAAACCCTTTTGCATTAGTTTTATCACTTGTTTATTCAACTTTGCATGCTATGTTGGATTCAACTGATAAGCTGCTTGATTAGGCAAAGTTACTCTAGGAATAAGATCAAAATGATGTTGAATATCTATTTTGGGTGGGAGACCATTAGGTAGCTCCTTAGGAGGAACATCAAAAAACTCCTCTAGAACCTTCATAGCCTTAGGTGGCACCATGTTTTCTTGTTCTTCTCCTTTTTTTAGTACTAGTACATAACAATAACCTATTACTTTCATTTCTTTGACAACTTCTCTTGCAGACAACATGGTTTCATTCTTCTTTTCGTCCTTAAGAGGCAACAAAACTACTTTAGATCCATCCTTCCAAAGGTGTAAGTATTTTTCTCCTCATGCATGACATTTCTATCATACTTCCATGGTCTTCCCAACAACATATGGCAAGCATCCATAGGGATAACATCACACCATATCTCATCCTTATCAAATTTTCCTATGGTAAATTTGACTAAACATCTTTTATCAATTGATACTTCATTTCCTTTCTTAAACCATGCAATATGATAAGTGTGAGGGTGCTTCTCACATTGTAAATTTAATTTCTCTACCATTTCTCTAGACACCATATTTTCACAACTACCCCCATCAACAATAACTTGACATACCTTTCCACCAGAAGTGCATCTAGTTCTAAAAATGTCGGCCCGAAACCACGAATCATTGGAGTTCTTTGTAGGAACTTCATATTTTACTAGGATGATCATTGATCTCCTCATCATGAGGGTTTCTCCCACATCAGGTGAAACTTCTTGCTCCTCCTCTTCTACCTAAGCCAGGTTCACTCTAGGTTATCTTCCTTGATTTATTTCTGGCACCTTATAATTTGAGCATTCAAAGTCTCTATGTCCTTCTCCACATCTAAAATAGGTAAAGGGCTTCTATTTGGTTTGCCATCCTCTTCTACTACCATAACCTTGTCCTTGCTGAAATCCCCTTCCTCTTTCCTATTTTGTGGGATCTTGTCTGGAGTCTATATTTCTTTCAAATCCTTGGTAGCATTCTCCTCAGCAATAGTTAGAACCTCCTCAAAATTATATTGATGGGCCCCTTCTTCCTCCTATATTTCTTTGATTGTACTATTGATTTTTCTTTTCTTTAGCCTTTAGCGCTAATTGGTAGGCTTTCTCCATATTGTTAACATGATGCATGCTCAATTCATCTTGGATAGAAAATTTAAGGCCATTCATATATATAGTAGCCACTTTCTCATCATCTTCTTAATGCTCTATTCTCATGGATAATTTATAGAATTCATTTGTTTACTCTTTTACAAAAGAAAAATTTTGCTTCAAATTCTACAACTTATGAAATAGGGTTTGTGAGTAGCCTAATGGTAAGAACATTTCCCAAAGGTTTTTCTCCATCTTGCTCCACGTTTTGATCTTTTCCTTTTATTTTTTGGTTCGTTCCTTCTGGAGGTGGTCTCACCATATCATTGCATGTCCCTTTAATTTTTTGCAAGAAAACTTCATCTTCTTTCCCTTTTCTATAGGTTTCCTTTCAAAAAATTTACCCATCTCATTTAGCCAGTCTATTAACTCTTATGGCTTAAGGCTACCAACATAGTTTGAGACTTCAATCTTGATCCCTTCATTTTTCCCTTCTAAAGATTGAAGCACTCTATCTTCATAGCTCAACTCTTCCAAGGGTTCTTCTTCATTTTCTTTGTTTTGATTAACACCTCTTCGATTTCCCTCTTCATTTGATTTGTTCTCTCCTTGTGCTATTGGTATTCCTTGATTATCCATTCTCTCATTAAATCGTTCAATCTACCTCTACATATCCAACATAAATCTTTAAATATGAGTGACACCTCCTCTTCCTCTCCCTCTTCCTCTCCCAACCATCTTCCCACTCTGATACCAAATGATGTAGCCCAAACCCCTTTCAAGATAATACTCAAAAAAATAATAACACAACACAGATTTTCAAAACACCAAATTCTTCATTCAACTTCTCCAACTCTATTTTGGCTTACAATGAAAGAAAATGCCTATTTATTACAATTCTAAAAATTACCATATTTAGAAATTTTTTAGAAAAATATAATTTTCCATTTTTGGTAATTTCCAAAATCCATCCTATGAATCCTGATTTTTTCCAAGAAAATCCCCCAAGTAACGCAAGATGAATTGCCAACTAATCTATGAAATTAGGAGTATGGTTTTAGATTTATTAAAAAAACAACTTTCTAAAAAATTGGAAAAAAACACAAGAACTCAATCTCGAAGGTCAAGATAAAAGTTTAGGCTCCTAAAAAAATGTCAAAATGGCCACCTATCAAGATGAGCTCAATCAACAATCCAAATTTCAGCCAAAACCCATATTCGAGTCAAAAGTTATGACTCTTAGAAGTTGTTACATCAATAATTGTATCCAAAGAAGGTAAAGATTTTTGAAGAACAAAATTATGAGCTTTAGCTTGAGCACAATGCTTCTTACAATGTTCATTAGTAGATTGATTAAGTTTTCTCTTGTTTGAAATGTGTTGAAAACTAGGAGGAGCAATTATTAGATCCTTCATAGGTTCTATAGGAGGATTAATAGGATTACCAATAGATGAACAAGCAATAAGAGGAGCTTGATTAATAGATTTATAAGTCATAGATAAGGGAGGTATGGAAGATGTAGGCAAAAGACCATGATTAAGTTCCATAGGAGGTAAGATTAACTTGAAAATCTTACGATGCTTATAGGATTGATATGAGCAAAAAATATGATTAAGTTGAGAAGGACATGAATTAGGTAATGAAGGCCAAAAGAAGTCAAGGGTAGCACAATCCTTGGGCCTAGATTGATATAAAATATGATTAATCATCTTCACTTCTTCATCATGAATAAAATTAAGACATTTATGGATAGGTGAAGCAACACCATGCATGGTGTTTAACCATGAAAAAACCAAGCTTAACTTGAAATTGATCAAAAGTAGGAACAACAAAAGTAGTTTTCACAATTTCCTCAAAGTTCAATCGGTAAATTGATAGAACCAAATGATGGATAAAGAAAACCATTACAAGTTTGAATCCACACATCAGATGTATCATAAAAATTGTGTTGCAATATTTTCATAAAATAATTTTCTTCAGTAATAACATTGACTAAGGATGTAGGATCAATAGGACAACCACGAGTACGTATCTGAGAAATACTAGCATAAATATAAGGGGACCATCAAGAGCTTTAATAGTCTTAGAATCATCAAAGGTAATCAAAAGTTCCCAAGGTCTTTTATTCTTAGGTTGTTGTTGAGGTTTAGGTTGAGTCTTCAATTTAGGCTTAGGTTTTAGGTGAGGTTGCAATGGAACTTGAGATTGAAGCTAAGGTTGAGGTGGAGATACACATTGAACAACATGCTTCACTTGATTAACAATGTGATTAAGATCATCCATCTTTGAGTCATAGACAATATCCATAGGAGATGGCTGAGTAATGGTATTAGTATCATGTTGAGGTAAATGATTCATATAGATTTGAAGATTTTGATTAGGAGGAGAAACATATTTATTCTCACTACCATCAAAATTATCAATAGATAAGACATTAGAGTCAATTAAATCTTGAACCTTATGTTTTAAAGAATAACATTTTTCAGTATCATGACCATTCTGATGATGATATTGATAAAAAGATTTATGGTCAAAGCATTTAGATGCAATTGTAGTAGCTAAAAGAGGTCGAATAGGAGGTAAAGTAAGCATACTAGTAGTTAACAACCTATTCATAATAGAATGTAAAGATTTAGAAAGAGGAGTAAACATACAATTTAATCGAAAAGTGGTGGACAAAGAAGTGGCATTGTGAGATGCAACAACATCTTGATTAGCAACTACATTTTCTTGTTTGTTTATCTTGACATATTTGTTGAATTTTTGAAATTTATTTACTTTAGGAGCAACATCACTTTTATCAACATGAACAAGAGCCATTGGAGTGTCTCTCAAATTGACTCACTTGTAATTGATAATGATGAAGCACTATACAAAGTTGTTGAAAGGAGGTAAATTCAGTGAGTAGAATCTTATCTCAAATATCCTTTTGCAAATTTTAAATAAACATACATTGAATATCAATATCAAGAGAGAGATAGGAAATATTAGCATGTAAATGCTTAAATCTACCAATAAATTTAATCAATTTTTCCTTAGCACTTTGTTTACAATGCATCAAATTAGTCAAAGACACTTGCAGGCCAACGTTGTTTTGAAATTGTTGAATAAAAGCATTGGCAAAATGTGGAAATGAATCAATATAATAAGGAGGCAAGGAAAAAAACCTTGTTGTGAAAGGTTCTAGAAAACAACTTAGCTAAAATCCTATGGTCATGAACATAATCACTACAAAGGATTTGAAATGCTTTAACATCATGAATGGAGTCTCCCTTACCATTGTAATTCTCAAGATGAGGCATATTAGCTTGTTGAGGAACGAGAGTAAGAATGATATCATGAGACAAAGGACATACCATGTCACACATAGGAATACTAAACTTTAAGTCAAGGTTGCAAGTTCTTATTATAAAGATGACACAGTTTGAGCCAAAATGATAAGTGTTGGATCATTAGAGGAAATAGGAGGAATAAAAACATTATAAACATTAGGTAAAGTGTATGAAGCCATAGGAATGGAAGGCACAACTAGAGGTACACTTGGAATTTTAGTTGGCAAAGGATTAGAATAAGTAAAAGCAACATTATGATAAGAAGATTATGATGTAGGAAGGGGCACACGATGACCACTCATAGAGGGAATTGTCGCAATCACCAAAGGAGTATAGGTAGGAATACTAGGTAAAGGAATAGAAGAAGGTTCTACACTAGTGATAGGATGAATCAACCCTAGATCTTGAGCATCTTGAGATAAAGTTTTAACATTTGAATGCACAAGGTGAGTAATATCATGCAAGAGGTTAACACATTGATCACTATCACAAAGAAGTTTCTTAAGAGCCTCTATAGCTTGAATAGAATCTTGAATATGGTTTTCTTATGTAAGCCAATTACCCATTTTATCAAGTTCATTTGAAAGCTTTTGGACTTTTTAGGAGGAAATCTTAATGCATCAGCCTCATCATGAGATGAGTGGGAAGATTTTTGCTCCATAATACGATTGAAATTGGGATTAATCAAACTATCATCTAGAATCCTAAGGAAAGGAGAAGAAGACTCAGGATTGAAGGCACCCATTATTCTAAAACTTCATCTAATCAGAATACTAGAAGTCGGACTAAAAGTAGTAAAGCTCATAAACTAATGTAATGCAAATGAACTAAACTAGGAAAACATAAAGCATGAATATTTTTGTATTTTGAAAGAAATTTTGCAATTTTTTTCTATTTTTGAAATATAGATGTAAAAAAGCTAATTAACATGAAAGATTTAACATAAAAGATAAATCTAACACCAACAAGATAACACAAAAGGAAATCTAACACCACAAAATAAAATAGGGCATCTAATTCCACAAAGGAAAGGAGGGTAAGTGTGTCAGGCTCACCAAAATGAACAGAAAGAAAAAATGGAGATGGATGTGTGGATGGAATGATATGATATGATGTATGAGGGGGAATATAGGACCTATCGTCAACCCAAATTCCTAAAAGGAATTATCCAAATCGATCAATCACAAAGAAGTGATCAATGCATAAATGAATCAAATAATGAAAAATGTGAAGAAAGGAGGAAATCCTATAATCTTCAATAGAAATTATATATTTGAATCTTGAATGAATAAAAAAAAAATGCTAACCTCAAAATAGTGCCAATCTACAAAATGTTGATTTCTGATGTCTATGCACTTTTGAGAAATTCTACAACTTTCTTCAAATGAAAGATAGAGAAAACCCATAAACATTTTGTCCTTCTAAGGGTAGGTCAACCTTGACCCAGATAGTGGGGCATAATCTTACCCCAAAAACTTGATCTTGACCTACACTACTCCGACTAAAATTATGTCTGTGGATCTCAAAAGTTCGCCAAAAAGTGTATCCAAATTTGAAATTCACTTCATTGTCCTATACCTATACCTACCTATACTTACAAGAAAAATGGTTTTTTTTTTGGATGGAGGGTTTTCCTTGGTCAAACCCTAGTTTGGAATCAACCTTGAAATATAATTGAAATTACAATATGTATAAACAAAGTAAATGGAACTATTCACCTTACTTATGTTGAAATACTTGTGGAGGATTAGAATCCTTGAATCCAGAAGTAGGTATGCTCTAAATGAATTTAGGATATCTCAAATCAATGGTACTAGATTTTCAACACTAATCTTGAATAGATATCAACATAGGAAGAGGCTTGAATAAATTTAAATGGAGAAATCTTGAACAAGAGGGATCCATGGAGATTGAATCCTTCAATGGCTAACAATGAATCTCCTTGATGAATTGGATCTTGAATACTTGAATGTTTGAATTCTCGAATACTTGAAAGTGGAACAAAAGTTTATTGTCCATGGGTGGGTGTCTTAGAGAAAATGAGAGGAGGAGGCTTCCTTTTATAGTGATCTAGGGCACAAACTTCTAGAGAGACCTACATTGAAGAATTAAATACCAATTTACCTTAATCCATATAAATGGACCTAGATTAAATGTAAGTTAACAGTTTACCATTTAGAAACCTGAAACAACCAACCTAGAAGCGAGAAAATGAAACATTTGAAAGGCCTATATGCTGAAACCTCCAGAACTTGAAACTTTTGAAAGACCTAGACTCAAGGTCAAGGTCGACTCTACCCTAAGTTAGGGTTGAGGTTAATCATGCCCTAGGTCAAGGTTGAGGTCAACCTTGACCTTTTAGGTTGTGACCTAGAAAGTAAAATTCTTTAGTTTCTCAAATGAAGTTGTTAGAAAAAGGCTAGAAATAGGGGAGAAAAGTAGAATATGGGGGAAATAGCCAAACCATGCAAAGACCTAATCAAGGTGCTTTACATGACCCTAGACCACTTACTCAAAGGGCTAAATTCTTTTAACATGGAACTACTACAATTTTAAGATGATACATGATATAGGACCACTATGGACCTTGATATGATGAAATGGGTCGAAGGGGGTTGTAGGGTAGCCTACGATCCCCTTCACACCATATGATTGGTTATGATATGTCCCGAGCATTCCTAGGGCCCCTAGGGACTCATGTTGTGATGAAATAGGTCAACGAGGGTTGTAGATTAGCCTATGACCTTGTTTGACTTAACTTGCGACCTTGGTTGACCCTTAAGATGGATTACAATATGTCGCTAGGGGTCCTAGGACCCCTAGGGACACATGTTATGATGAAATGGGTTGAAGGGGGTCATAGGTTATTCTATGACCCCTTAAACCTATATGATCAATTACAATATGTCCCTATGAGTCTTAGGACCCCTAGGGACACATTTAAAGATTAAATGGGTTGAACCTATGACCTCCTTTGATCCATAAGATTGATTAAAATATGTCCCTAGGGACACACTTCAGTATGTCCCTATTTTACCCTTAAGATGGATTACAATATGTCGCTAGGGGTCCTAAGACCCCTAGAGACACATGTTATGATGAAATGGGTCGAAGGGGGTCATAGGTTATTCTACAACCCCCTTAGACCTATGTGATCAATTACAATATGTCCCTAGGAGTTCTAGGAACCCTAGAGACACATTTTATGATTAAATGGGTTGAACGTATGACCTCCTTTGATCCATAAGATTGATTAAAATATGTTCCTAGGGGTCTTAGGACCCCTAGGGGCACATGTTGTGGTGAAATAGGTCAAAGGGGGTCGTAGGTTAGCCTACAACCGCCTTCAACCCTTAAGATGGATAACAATATGGCCCTAGGGGTCCTAGGGTCCCTACGAACACATGTCATGATAAAATGGGTCAAAGGGGCTCATAGGTTAGCCTAGGACTACCTTTAACCCATATGATCAATTATCATATGCTCGTAGAGGTCCTAGGACCACTAAGGACACATGTCATGATGAAATAGGTCAAAGAGGGTCACAGGTTAGCCTATGACCCCCTTTGACCCATATGATCGATTACCATATGTCCCTAGGGGTACTAGGATCCCTAGAGACACATGTCATGATCAAATGGGTCAAAGCCTATGACCCCCTTCAACTCTTAAGATAGATTATGATATGTATCTAGGGGTCCTAGGATGCCTAGGGACACATTTTGCAATGAGATATTCAAAGGGAGTCATTGGTTAGCCTACAACCCCATTCGAACCATATGCTCGATTACCATATGTCCCTAGGTGTCCAAGGGACACATATCATGATGAAATCAGTTGAAGGGGGTTGTAGGTTAGCCTATGACCCCCTTCACCCATATGATTGATTATCATATGTCCCTAGGGGTCCTAGGACCCCTAGGGATACATGTCATGATGAAATTAGTGGAAGAGGATTGTAGGTTAATGTATGACCCCCACTAACCCTTGAGATCGATTACAATATGTCCCTAGGGATCTTAGGACCCCTTGGGACACATGTCATGATTAAATGGGTAAAAAGGGGTCATAGGTTAGCCTACGAATCCTTTTGACCCATATGATAGATTACAATATGTCCCTAGGGGTCCTAGGACCCCTAGGGACACATGTTGTGATGAAATGGGTTGAAGGGGGTCATAGATTAGACTACAACCCCCTTTAACCCATATGATTCATTAGGATATGTTCCTAGGGTTTTTGGACCACTACAGATACATGTCATGATTCAATGGGTCTAGGGGGGTCATAGGTTAGCCTACAACCCCTTTTCACCCATATGATTGATTATGATATGTCCCTAGGGGTCCCCCTAGGGACACATGTCATGATGAAATGAGTTGAAGGGGGTTGTAGGCTAGCCTATAAACTCCTTCAAACAATATGATTGATTACCATATGTCCCTAGGGATCCTAGGATCCATACAAACACATGTTATGATTAAATAGGTTGAAGAGGGTTGTAGGTTAGCCTATGACCCCCTTTGACCCATATGAGTGATTAGGATATGTCCCTAGGTATTCTAGGACCCCTAGGGATACTTGTCATGATGAAATGGGTCAAGGGGGATCGTAGTTATCCTATGACTCTTTTCGAAGCATATGATTGATTAAGATATGTCCCTAGGTGTCTGAGGACCCCTAAGGACACATGTTGGGATGAAATGGGTTGAAGGGGGTCATAGGTTAGCCTGTAATCACAGTCAACCCATATGATCAATTACACAATAATATATAATAAGTAAATTCTATATATTTGTATAATTATTCTCAACTATATATATGATTATATAATACATAATATACATGATTATAAATACTATATTGTATAATAATAATAATACTTTATATAATAATAATATTAATAAGAATAAATTACTATATTATATCATAGTACCTGATATGGCATAGCATACTTGAATCTATTTATTGCAAGACTTTTGCCAAAATATTCTCTATCACTACAAACCTTACAATCACATTTTTTTGGGGTTTTTCATGGGTTTGTAGAAAAAATATTGTTTGGGACCCATTGTTTGAAAATGTTGCTACAAAATTTTATTAGGTGTTTGGTACTGTTGTCTCAATGGGGAACAATAGTTGTCAAAAGACTAAATGTAAAAGGAAGGTATCAAATGAAGACATTGGAACATATTGGGAAAGAGACAAGGTAAATCACTGAAGGAAGAGACAATGTATGTTAAATGTCAATCAGGTTGATGATGTATTGATTGAAGGTGAAATCATAGAGTTAGAAAATGAATATGTTCAATTCGGGAATGAAAATGTTCAAATTGATAATAACAATGTCGAGATTAAAATTTTGTAGAATGAAAAGTTATCACTTCATAATATGAATGCCATGATTGACCATGTCAAAAATGAAAATGCATAGGAATGTTACATATCTCCTAATTGTAATCAAAATGAAGGTCCTAGAATACCAAAATGGTTAATTGAAATTGATGAAATTATTATTAGTAATTTGGAAGGAAAACAATCACAAAGAACCACTTGGTTATGGGCTTCAAGACTATATAAGATGTTTTTCAGAAATAAGATAGTGGTGGAGCAATGTCAACTTTTAATGCACCTATTAAATATGTAAAATATGAGAGCTATGTTTTCCAAATTGAATATTCATGTCAATAAGAAAATGGAAAGAAATGTCATTATTGTGAAGAATATTTTTAGTGCTCTCAATAGCATTAGGAAAAATGGTAGGGAGAAATGATAGATATATGACACAAACTTGTATTGACACAAATTATTACAACCTCTTTGGTCATCATTTGAGAAACGGTAGATATATGACACAAACTTGTATTGACTTGAACCTAAATCTTACTACTTTGAGAAGAGCACTTACTAGACGAGAGAGAATTGAAAATCCTTTTAAAAATGGTACTTGGGATTTTGGTGGGAGACTTCCTCATTTTGATGAGAAGCTAACTAATGATGTGAAACAATAAATTACATAGCTTTGGAACTCAAGCTCAAGAGTCTCACCCAATGCTAAAGATGTATTGAAGTTGAGAATTGGCATTAGAGACCACATGTCACATCCTAAGAAGTATTTGGAGGGAAGTCAACCTATGTCGTTAAAAGAATTTAGAGAGAATCATCAAACATTGTATGTATCACAAAGGGATTTTGAATCTTTGAGCCCATTTTATTGTGTGCCACTTAAGATTTGAATTACATGTTGTTGCAAATATCATATGGATTTTTCTATGAACCCTAAACTATTATGCTCCATCTATTCTAATTTGCATAGTAATGAAATGTTAGAGAATTGTGGTGCTATTAGGCTTCCAAAATTATCAGGAGACTTGCTAGATCATTTCTTATGTCCTAGAGTTGATCGTTGTTTCTTTTATAGAAATTTTTTCTTAAATGAGAACTGTTCACAATGTGGTGGCTTATCCAAGTTTGACAAATATTTCCATGAGGGGTGTAAACAAGATAAGGTATATGAAATAGTGAAATACACATTGAAGAGTGGAGGTGAGGGCTCTAGATGTGAATTAGTTGCAAAAGAAATTAGTGTGGCTAGTTTTATTTCAGATTTCAAGACAAATATTTTTTACAAGTTTCCAAGGCATAGTCACATGTCTCACTGGTTGGATCAACAATTTGGAATGTGTAAGGAGACTTTTCCCATTGGCACTATTATATCAGTTGTTGACTTTCTAGATAATTGCACATTATAGCCCCAAAATGAGACACAATCTAAGTATTACAACTGCATTTAGATTGCTATTTTTTTCCACATAACATATAAATATTTCCCTAATAGTGTGGAAGATAATTATAAAATTATTAAAGAGTACAATTTTTACATGAGTGATGATAGATCTCACTCATGATTTTGTGCAACATTGTTTCAAGAATTCTTTTGAATTCTTATAGAAGCATGACATTTCTATGGATAGATATATCATTTGGTTAGATAATTGCATAGGTCAATTCAAGAATTCTCACATGTTTTATTGGTTGTATAGGATGGACGTAGATAGGGGGGTGCCTCATATTTGGAGAATTTTTGAGTCTAGCCAATGGAAAGGGGAACATGATGGAGCAAGGTCATGTGTGAAGAGACCTCTAGTTAGGGACCAATTGAATAGTTTAAGAGTAGAGCTTCTTGATGCTTGTAGCATTGTTGATTGGTGTAGTTCAACATTATCATAGGGGGGACTCTTGATTCAGTAGTACACAAGTTCTTTTTGTTGGTTGATGAAGGGTCCATAGGTGATAGATCATATTGTGCTACTATTAGAGATTCATCAAAAATGCATTTATTCTAGAGTACTGATTCTAGTACATGGACCATTTGAACATGGCAACTAGCTTTCTTTTGTCCTAACTGTTTTTAGTATGATTGGGATCACTATGAGTTGGGTGAGTGAGTGGAAACATGGGATCCACATTATCTTACTACATTGTCTATCATACCCTCTATTAGACATGATGACATGGAAATTTCAGTTGAGCATAACCATCTATCAGATCTTCTTCAACTAGGAAATGTCTTTGCATTGGTTGCAGCATAAGGGAATGATGAGAAATGAGATTATTGGTTAGCATTTTGTCTAAGTAAACAAAATCTTGTACAACTGATTACAGATGATAATAAAGTCATATATCCTACTAGTTTAGTTGATGTTGTTGGAACATGGTTGCAGACATACATACTTAGAAGGAATGGAATTCCCACATTTAAAGACTATTAGAAGCACAAAACAATTCTCATATATTCACATCTTGTTATAGTAGCGAATGTGAAGTTGTTGAAGCATAGACCCTACATGAACACTCAACTAGGTATATTTACTTCTTGTGTTATTACTAAATAAGGAGCAGAATGAAGAAAAATCTATTCTATTTTTGATACTACAATTTTTGACACTATAATTTTTGGTAGTTGTGTATTGATGTAATAATGATGAAACACTTGAGATATTGTAAATATTAACTTGTTGATTTAATGTAATCAAAAAAGGTTTTTTTACTTAATATAATTAATTTTTAGGGACCTAAAAAATTATGCTTTTACTTAATACTAATACCAAACTTGCATTGTGCCCAATGCCAAAAAATTGAGGGTGATAAAAATAATATTTTTACTTAATACTAACCATAGTGACACCAATGTTCTGATCGTAGAGAGCCTACAATGTTTATGGCCACCGTATACCAAAAAGTCTTAAAGATGCTCTAAGTGTGTTTGGAGATTGATTGCCCAAGGGACGTAACTCAGAGCTCATGGGGGCTATTAGTGAAATGTTGAATGCTATAGGAATATGATGTCAAGGTCTACAATAACTTATCTCATTTTAGAGAGATCACATACTATTTGTATTTGGCACAATGATCTCGTGTGATGCCAAAACTTGTAGTGTGCCTCAGTTCATTGGTGCACCAATGTATAACTTTGAAACCACTAATCTTGGCATTAAATCATTAGTTCCATTAGATTCATATGTGAAGGTGAATCCTAATGACACCCTTGTTCGAACCACATAGAGCCTAAAATGTTCATAGCAAACTCGTACCAAAGAGTCTTTAAGATGCTCGAAGTGCATTTGGAGATCTATCTTCTAAGTGTTGTAACTCAAAGTTGGTGGAGGATATTGATGAAATTTAAAATTCTATAGGATGGTCATGTTAAGGTATACAAAAAGCTATCTCATTTAAAAGAGATCACATTCTTTTTGGATTCGGCACAATGATCTCATTCAATGCAAAAACTTGTAGTGTACCTTAGTTCATTGGTGCATCACTATGTAACTTTGAAACAACTGATCTTGGCATCAAATCATTAGTGCCATGAGCTCTAGATGGGCAAGTGAACCCTATTAGCACCCTTTTTTCATCCATAGAGAGCCTACAACATTTGCAACCACCCCTATCAAAGAGTCTCCAAGATGCTCTTAGTGTATTTGGAGATCAATCTTTCAAGGGTTGTAACTTAAAGGTTGTGGAGGATATTGGTGAAATGTCAAATAATACAAGAACATAGTGTCAAGATCTATAATAAAGTATCTCATTTCAAAGATATTACATTCCATTTAGATTTGGCATGGCGATCTCACTCGATGCCTAAACTTGCAATGTACCTCAGTTCATTGGTGAATTACTAAATAACTTCGAAACTAGTAACCTTGGCATTAAATTGTCAACACCATTAGCTGTAGATGGGTGGGTGAACTATAGTGATACCCTTGTTCTAGCCACAAAGAGGCTACAATGTTCATAGCCACCCCATACTAAAGAGTCTCCAAGATGCTCTAAGTGTGTTTTGAGATCGATCTTTTGAGGGTCATAACTCGGAGCTCATGGGGGATTTTGGTAAAATGTCAAATGATATAGGATGGTGATGTTGAGGTCTACAATAATCTATCTCATTTTAGAAAAATCACATTTTGTTTAGATTTGGCATAGTGATCTTGCTAGATGCCAAAACTTGCAGTGTGCCTCAGTTCATTGGAGCATCACTACATAACTTTAAAACTATTGATCTTTGCATTGAATAATTAGTGCCATTATCTACAAATGGGTGGGTGAACTCTAGTAGCACCCTTTTTCTAGTCATAGAGAGCCTACAACGTTTGTAGCCATTTTGTACCGAAGAGTCTTTCAAGATTCTCTAAGTGCATTTAGAGATCAATATTCTAAGGGTTGTAACTTAGAGTTCATGGTGGTTATCAGTAAAACATCAAATTCTATAGGATAGTGATGTTGAGGTCAATAATAACCTATCTCATTTTGGAGAGATCACATTATGTTTGGATTTGACACAACAATCTCACTCGATGCCAAAGCTTGCAGTGTGCCTCAATTCATTGGTTCATCATTGCATAACATTAAAACCACTAACCTTGGCATCAAATTATCAACACCATTATCTCTTTATGGGTGGGTGAAGCCTAGTGACACCCTTGTTCCAGCCATAAAGAGCTTGCAACATTTGCGGCCACGCCATAAAGAAGAGTCGCTAAGATGCTCTAAGTGTGTTTAGAGATCGATTATCCAAGGGTCATAAATTGGAGTTCATGGGGGATATCAATGAAATTTTGAATGCTACAAGACAATTATTTCAAGTTCTACAATAATCTATATCATTTTAAAGAGATCACATTCTATTTGGATGGTGCACAATGATCTCATCCGATGCTAAAACTAGTAGTGTGCCTTAGTTCATTGATGTATCACTACATAAATTTGAAACCACTAATCTTGGCATTGAATATTTAGCACCATTATCTCTAGATGAGTGAGTGAATCCTAGTAATACCATTTTCCTAGCCATGAAGAGCCTACAATGTTTGTGATCACTCTATACCAAAGAGTCTGCAAGATGCTCTAAGTACATTTCGAGATCGATCTTCTGAGGGTTGTAACTTAGAGGTTGTGGAGGATATTGATGAATTTCTAAATTCTAAAAGATTATTATGTTGTGTTCTAAAATATTCTATCTCATTTTGGAGAGATCACATTCCCTTTGGATTTGGCACAATGATCTTACTCGGTGCCAAAACTTTCAGTATGCCTAAGTTCATTGGTACATTACTATGTAACTTGAAAACTAATGATCTTGGCATCAAATTGTCAAATCCATTAGCTCCATATGGGTAGGTGAATCCTAGTTACACCCTTCTTCTAATTGTGGAGAGTTTGGAACATTTACAGCCACCTTGTATTGAAGAGTCTCCGAGATGCTCTAAGTGCATTTGGAAATCGATCTTTTGAGGGTTGTAACTTGCATCTTGTTGGGCATATTGATGAAATGTAAAATTATATAGGATGATGATGTCAAGTTCTATAATAACCTATCTTATTTTTTAGAGATCACATTTTGTTTGGGATTTTCATAGTGATTTCTCTCGATGTCAAAACTTGCAATGTGCCTCAGTTCATTGCTGCATTACTATGTAACTTTGAAACCACTGATCTTGGCATCAAATTGTTAGTTCTATTAGCTCTAGATAGGTGGGTGAACCCTAGTGATACCCTTTTTCCATTGGTGGAGAGCTTGCAATGTTCTTGGCCACCCCATTTTGAAGAGTCTCCAAGATGCGTTAACTGCATTTGGAGATCAATCTTTTGAGGGTCATAACTCGGAGCTTCTGGGGTATTGGTGAAAAGTAAAATTCTACAAGATGGTGATGTTGTGGTCTATAATAAACTATCTCATTTTGGAGAGATCACATTTTAACTGGATTTGGCATAGTGATCTTGCTCGATGCCAAAACTTGCAGTGTACCTCAGTTCATTGGTGCATCGCTGCGTAACTTTGAAACTATTGATATTGGCATTGAATCATTAGAGCGATTAGCTATGGATGGGTGGGCAAACCCTAGTGACACCTTTGTTCTAGCCATAGTGATGCTGCAACATTTGTGACCACCCCATACCTAGTGTCACCTAGTTGCACCCCTATTTTGACCACAAAGCCCCTATAACATTTATGACCAGTACATACTAAAATGTCTCATAAGACTAAAGATGGGTTCCTAAGACCAAATTGGCCATGGATTTGGCTAATTTTAGAAATTTTAAGGGATTACAAAGATAATTTCAAATTAAACATATATGATATAATTTGAAATTAAATATTGCATCAAAATTTTATAATAAAGGTTATTAAAGTGTTCTTCATAAATTATTGTATTTGAATTGATTGTAACAAAGATGGTCAAAATGAATGATATTTCATAAACATGAACAATTCACATGATCCATGATAAATTGAACAATACTGTACTAAATAAATATGTATATCCTTTTGCACATAAATGAAAAAAATATATATCAAAATACATGTATCCATAGAAAAATTATGCAAATATATATCAAAGTTAATGTATCCATAGAAAAATTATGAAAATATATATCAAAATACATAGATCCATATATAAGATGTGCCCAATCATGCCATTGAAATGTGTATAATATCAATGTTTCTATATACAATGTAGCATATACCATCTCAAAATGTCTCATGACACATCCTATGATAACTATACTATCTTATGCTAATGGTGGATCATCAAAACATAGCCTCTTTGCTAAACTAGGTTGATCAGATGCTTCCTACATAAACAAAAAAGGAAAAGCCAAAGTTAAACTACTAAATTTATATGAGTCTATGTATCTAACATTGAATTACTCAAATGCATAATGATCCTTGTTTTTAATGAAGATTTATATTTTTTACTTTCATCATAAATACCTTTCTCGCCAACCTCTTGTGGTGGTCAGGAATCCTCTCATATGTCGTCAGGAATGCTTGAACCTTATTAATTATGGCTTATATATGTTCAAGTATGGTTGTCATATGGATCTACAACTTAAACTATAACATTAGAATTAATAACATACTAAATTTATAGCATATAATAAAAAAATCAAACTAAAACTTACCTCTGTCAACTCCTCCTATAGATATAATGGTTGTGTGAGAAAAGACACAAAATTCTACTGCCTAGCCTCCAACACACTAGGTGTTTCCTATCTTAAATAAAAGCCTAGTTTTTAACATCATGGAAATCAATTTTGAATTTTTTTATAAAAATAAGGAAAATAAAAAATAAATGATACTTATACATACGATGGGGCTCTCACTATGAATGGAAATGACAAAGCGTTTGTGATGCTGAATCTACCTAGACTCATCACTAGTATCCATGCCCTATACAATAAATAATTTAATTTAATCAACACAAACATTTTACAAGAATAAATTGATATTTAATCTCTTTAAAAGTACCTAATTAACTTTTTCTTGTCAATGGGTTGTGCCTCACCCCTCACACTCTGCCCCCCACTAATAGGTGATACCTATAAGAGAAAACAAAGATTAGAAACCATATATGTTCCAATATCAAATAGAAAAATAGTGACAACACAACATAATGTACCGTATATATCTCAATACCAAATAAAATAGCTGAGAGTGTGACATCATCAACCTATCTGAGCTTCTCCTTAGTCATCAACTAAACATGAATGAAGATCACATACATGTATAATTTAGTATGGGTTAAAATTATTCTATTATAAATATTAACTTTAAATAACATATTTCATATAAAAAAATGTATACACGTACCGACATAGAAGGATCTCATTCCTTTGCATGCCCCTCCTCTCTTACCTTAGGGTGTGTAGTCTCTATAGGTGCATCTTCTATATCATCCTCCTCAAATAGAAACTGATACTCAAAATGATCACCAATGGAACCCAAAAAAATATTATTGTACATTATGCAAGTATGGGGTACAAAAACATGTGATGATCTTCCAGATGATGAACTCACACAAGAATCATCAACATAGGGAGATAACACTGACCTATCCTAGTATATCAATAGGCTACTCAATCTGTGGATGGCTCTAACAGTCTGAGAGCTAGCCTTTGCAATTATATCAAGATGTTGCATTGGAGGAGTGGGAGACATCAGTAGGGGGACAAAAGTTTCATATTTCTTCTAGTGGGAAAAAGCTCTATCTTGAGGAGCTCCTACTCCTACATTCATGTTGGGCATCATGCTCCAATAGTTCACCTTGAGGCCCAACACAAATTTAGCAAATAGTTTTCTAATGAAATAGAATGGCACCTCTAAATTGTTGTGTGGAGGTTTGTCAAAAACCATCTTCCAACAATTCCAAAATTTTACATGCATAGCCTCATTTGTGCACAATTTAATTGATAATTTGGGCTTTGTGCAATCTACTTTTTTTTACCAAATTTTGGGTTTGCAAAAATGTTAACTATATCATATTTACTTATGTTTAGGGTCACAACCTCATCATATTCCAACCAATCATCAAAATATTGGAATTCTTTAGAATAACTGAGAGGGAGGGGGGGGGGGGGGTGTGTGAATTAGTTATCCAACATCCTAGGTCAAAACAACTTTGCAAAAATGTAAACATGAAACAACAGAAGAATGTTCACAAAATTTGGCACAAGGATTTTATGTGGAAACCCAATTTGGGAAAAAGCACCAGTTACATGCTACTAATTCTCACTCTTTTGAAGTGATGCCTTGTGAAAGGCCAACCCTATTAAAGGTTACAATACACATTGTTAAATGTGACTCAATTAAAGGATTTCAATTGCCTTATTAGGAGTGAGACTTGTTAGAGGACTTTAGAACATTTCATTAGAATACCATTGAGGTCAAGGATTTACAAATGATTGTTAGGTCAACCTTAATCCAAAGGATTTACCCTAGACTGACATAATGATTAGAAAGTAATGGTAAGGTTTGATCTAATAACAAATCACAATTCACTTATAGATTATAGATCTTTGTTTCATTCCTCCATTCTTCTTGGAATTCATACTCTTCAGCTCTGATAGCTTGTTCACCCTTCAAGAATTCATACTCTTAATCCTTCTTGCTTTGCATGCCAACTATAGTTTCTTTTGTTTGGTCACTGAATGAAGCAATACCCTAGACTCCTTGTCTTTCTTAGGTTCTTGCACATGAAAACCTTTGCTTCTAACTATCTATCTCTATAAATAGAGAATTTAGACATTTTTCCACTGAACTATAATCTTCCATTTTAGGGTTAGATAGGATTAGGTAGGATTTAATGAATCTACCCACATTTTGATTTGGTTCCTCTAGAAAATTCTTTTACAATCTTCCTTGTATTCACCACAAAATGGTTTACCATGAATTTTGTACCACCAACTCATCATAGTTATCTTCCACATGCTTCACATATTTCAAGAAATCAAATTAGTTGGCTTAGATTCATGAAATCTTTGATTTAACAATATTTGGTGTCACTCGCCATCTATATTATTCTATCACTTGGCCAACACTAGTTCTCTTGGCAAATACTAAAGTTTACAAAATCTTGACACCAACTAAATTTTACTCGATGTATACTAATATTCACTTGGTTTGCACTAATTTTCATCTTTTCTTGGAACCTCATATTTTTCATTTCACTTCTACTGATTTCTGCTTGGCTTGCATTAACTACTCGACAAGGCTTGGTAGACACTTTTCTTACTTTATCTTCTTCCAGTCTCAATTTTAGTAATTGTTCAATTCAAAATTTAAGTAGATAAATAATACGCTATAGTATCAATTTCTTACTTGGTCTTAGTGCTTCTTTTTCATACCAAATAACTCAACCTTTCTCTAGGTGCTATTGTTATCTCCTCTTTTCAAATCCTCTTCATCAATCAACTATATGATAGCTTTTAGACCAAAAAGAAATTATCTCATTAGAAGGTACCATGTTTGAAATCATTAAAAAAATAATGATTGTTCCATTATAGGTTCTTTACTTCAAAACAATCTTATATCAACAATCTCCTTCTTTGGCATTGACGGCAAACAAATACCAACAACAATAACTAAAAACTATATATCTTTTAAATTTCTCACTCTATCAGTATATGCCCTTCCTTTGTACAGGGTAATGTGAGCTTTTTCAATCTCCTTTAATGTCGCTCTCCTATATCTCCCTTATCAAATTATTTTCTCTTTCTCTATCTCCCTCTTTGGAGTATCTCTGGACCTCCTTCTAATATTCATGTATCCATCTCTACTTATCTCCCTTAATACATATATACCTCTATACTTATATCTCCCTCTTTGACAAAAATGCTAAAGACTTTTCATCTTTGTATGCCGATATAATCAATTCAGGTTCTCCCTCTATCACCTTGCATGTGACCACAAGTCTTCTAATTCTAGCTTCTTCATTACTTTAGGAAGATCCTAAAGTAATATCCACTACATCAAGTTTTAAGATACAACATTCACCTTAGTTGATGCAAGTAATAACTCATGTTTCTTAAGTAGCTTTGGATAGGGGTGTCACCCCTAGTTTATCTCTAAGATTATTCATGTGTATCCTTAAGTAAAGATTTTGTGAATATATCAACTATCTATTCTTTTGTATTCACATATTCCATCCTCACTTCTTTTCCTTGAACCAACTCTCTCAGGTAATGATACTTGATTGCAATGTGCTTAGTCTTTATGCGCATCATAGGGTCAATTGATATGTTTATAACACTAGTATTATCATAATAGAGTACCATAGGTTTAGTGGTTTCCTCTTTCATACCTTTGAGTAGTTGTTTGATCCATACCATTTTTGTATAATTTAATGTAGTAGCCACATATTCAGATTTAGTAGTAGATTGAGATATACAATTTTTTTCGTATTGGTCTAGGTGACCAATGTCTTTCTTAAGAAAAATGCTCAACCACTTGTGCTCTTTTTTTGTTATTAATGTTTCTAGGCCAATCAACATCTATATAGGCTCTTCACTCAATTTTTTCATTTTTCTCAAGTAGTATATACTACAGTCTTTTGTTCCTTTCAAATATCTCATAATTCTCTTAACATCCATCAAATGATTCTTCTTAGGATTAGTAGAAAATCTTGCAAAAATCCTAGTAGGTAATATAATTTTAGGTCAGATATGTACTACATATTACAACTTCCCAATTATTGACATGTACAATGTCTAATTCACATCAACATAATAATTATTTTTTGAAAATTTGTGTCCTATCACCATAGGAGTGTTAACTAGTTTAGAATCCAATAAACCTAAAGTTTTCAATATTTCCTTCACATATTTAGTTTGAGTGATGTATATACCATATTTCATCTAATATACTTGCAAACCAAAAAAGAACATGATCTCTCCAAACATAGACATCTGAAATTATTTCTTCATTTCATTTGCAAATGCCTTGAATAATGTATCTTGACCTCTAAATATGATATCATCAACAAAAATTTCAGCTAGTAAAATACCTTTATCTTCTTCTATCTTCAAGTACAAATTGTTGTTATCATTAGCCTCTCAAAACCAATCTTCATAAGAAAATTGTGAAGCCTTTCACACCATGCTCTTGGGGTTTTCTTTAAACCATATAAATCTTTGTGTAGTCGACATACCATGTTGTTTTTTTTTAGATCAAAAAATCCTTTAGGTTGTTCTATGTAAACTTCTTCTAATATACCATTCAGAAATGTTGACTTTACATCCATTTGATAAATTTTGAAACCTTTGTATGTAGAGTAAGCAAAAAAAATTCTTACTCTTTCCAATCATTCAACTAGGAAAAATATTTCTCCATAGACTATTTCTTTTTCTTGTGCATACCCATTGCAAACTAATCTTTCCTTATTTCTTATGAGTTCACCATTTTTGTCTAACTTATTTCTATACACCCACTTGGTTCCAATCACATTCTTGTCCTCTAGTCTGGGAACTAGAGTCCATGTCTTGTTCTTCTTAATTTGATCAATCTCTTCTTTCATGACTTTACTCCATTCTTCATTCTCTAAGGAATATTTTATTACCTTAGGCTCATGCATGCTCAAAAAATATGTATCACTTCTTAGCCCATTCCTTGTCACTAGTCTAACTTCTTTATCTCCAATAATTTGTGCAACAAGGTGATGTCTTTTGACATACTTTGACAATCTTGGTTCTTCTCTTATTTCTTCAATAGGTCTATCAACTTCATAATCACTATTTACATCTCTATTAGGTAGATAAAAATCCCCTTCACATACACTTATCTCAGAATCAGAATGTGTCTCAACTTCTATCTGCAACTAGTCTCCTGACTATAACTTAGTTCCTAAATACAAGTCAGCATTCATTATATGTGACTCGTCAATCACTAAAACTTGTTGTTGATTTCCAACTTGGTTGACAACATCTTTATCAATAGGCATACCTTCATAAAAGTATCTAAAAGATTTTTACTCTCTAGGTTCTTTCATAGGTTTAGCTGCACATACCTTCGTATATTCATCAAATTTCACATTTGCACTTTCCACAACTTTTTTAGTATTAGTATTCAAACACTTATAAGCTTTAATTCTTGTGGAATAGCCTAGGAATATACCATTTTCACTTTTAACATCTAATTTACCATTCCCAAAATCCTTAAGAATATAGAACTTGCTTTCGAATACCTTAAAATATTTTATGTTGGGTGAGTATCCATATCATAATTAAAAATGTGTTGAATGAGTACCTTTCTTGACTTGTACATGGTTCAAGGTATAGATAGTTGTACTTGCAACTTCTAATTAGTATTTCAAAGCAACATTTTTCTCCATCATGAGTGTTCTAGCACAATCTATTATAGATCTTTTCCTCCCTTTAGTAATTCCATTTTGTGGAGGGGCCCTAGGTGTAGAATTTTGTCTCTTGATTCCTCTATCATTATAGAATATCCCAAACTAATTTGATGTAAATTCTGCACCTCTATCAAATCTCAGACATTTCAATCTTTTGCGCACCTCCTTTTTAACTCTAGCTAAGTACCACTTAAACATTTGGAAAGAATTAGATTTTTGTTTCAGAAACATAACTATCATCATCCTATAATAATAATCAACAAATAGGATAATCTACTTATCACCTTTTTAGCTTTTCACATCAATTGGTCCATACAAATCAGTATAAAATAACTCCAAAATTTCTTTAGAGGCATGGTCTTCATTTTAGAACTAGATTTTGTCATCTTGTCCAATTGACATTGTTTGCAAATTATATTGTCAAGTTTCTTCAGTTTAGGCAAACCTCTAACTCTTTTCATATTACTAATACTAATTAAGTTATCAAAATTAACATGACATAACCTCTTGTTCCATAGCCACAAATCATCAAATTCTAGAACAAGACAAGTAGCATCATTTATATCAAGATAAAATATATTATGTCTAGTCTGATCATGTTTTCCAATTAGTTTCCCATTAGTGTCATAGATTTCTTTTATCTTATTCTCAAAATCAACTTTCCAACCTAAAATATTTAGTTGTGACACACTCAACAAGTTATATTTAAGTCATCTTACATAATAATAATTGTCACACATGATATTTTTATGAGTTTTATTGATCCTTTTCCTTTCATCAAATAGGGTGCATCCTTACAAAACCTACACTATTTCCATCATAATAATCAAGGGTAATGAACATACTTTTATCTCTAGTCATGTCATGTGAACACCCACTATCAATGATCCATCTGTCACTTGTGTTCACATAAGAGACTAGTGCAGTTGCCTCATCCTCATTAGAATCATCCTTCATAGAAACACACACCACTTCATCATCATGGTCATTAGATCCATCTTTGGTTTTGTTCTCAGCAATATAGAAATACTTCTTTCTTTTATCTTTATAATCCTTGTTGTCTTCATCTCTTTTACTTCTATATTTGTCTCCACTTTTATTGTTCTTCTTCTTTCGACATCCAGTAGCAATATGACGAACCTTGTTGTAGTTAAAGCACATGATAGGTAACTTACCTTTGAATTTGTCTTTCCCTTTGTGAAATATCCTTACCAACAATGCTTCAATTTGTTCTACATCCTCCTCATCTGTATCACTATCACTAGAAACATATTTGACCTTATTCTTTTTCTATTTAACTTTTTTTAATAATAGTTTAGCTTTGAAAGAATATTCAACATTATTAGATTTGAAATTATCAAAATTAGAGAGTTCAAAGGTAGTGAGTGTACCTTTCAATCCTTGAAGGGTTAGATCATTACTAGGTGTACATATTAGTTCTTGTATGGTAGAGACTCTAATAGCATAGATAGGTAGTAGGGTCCTTAGTATTTTGTTGATCACAATCTCATCTTTAATTTTACCATTTGCTCCTCTAATAGCATTAATAACTTTTTTTACTTTGGCACAATATTGAACTATATTCTTACCTTCTGGCATTCTCATATCATAAAACTTATCTATAAGACTTTTAGATTTGGCTCTATATATATTTTTGTGTCCCCCATAGATCTTTTCTATAGCATCCCACATTTTCTTAGCAATATCACATTCCTTGATGTCATCCAACTCAATGTAGCTAAGGGCAGATGTAATCTCTAACATTTCTTGATTGTTTTCTTTCTTCTTCTTCAAATCCTCAGTAGTTAGCACTCTAGTAGGGTCAACATGCTTAGTGGTGATGGTAGATTGTGCATGGTCTCTAAGATCCCCTAGGTGTATCTTCATCATAATTTTCCATGCAGGAAATTTCTCTGTGTTAAGCTTAAGTACTTTTCTTTTAGACATATTTGATCTTTTTCTTTTAGTACTTTCAAATTGATCCTCTCAAGTACTATGGCTTTGATGCCAATTGTTCGAACTCTTTAAAATAACTAAGAGTTGGGGGGGGGGGGGGTGTGAATTAGTTATTGAATATTGATATGTACAAATAAAAATTTTCAATGCTTAGTAGATCCATATCCATAAAACTTCAATATGCATGCATCCATTAGATCATACAATACTTAAACTTTGCAGGTTACCATACTAGGTCAAAACAACTTTGCAGAAATGTAAACATGAAACAACATAGGAACATTCACACTATTTGACACAAGGATTTTACATGGAAACCCAATTTGAAAAAAATAACTAGTAACATGCTACTAATTCTCACTCTTTTGAAGTGATGCCTTGTGAAAGGCCAACCCTATTAAAGATTATAATACATTGTTAAATGTGACCCAGTTAAAGGATTTCAATCAACCTATTAGAAGTGAGCCTTATTAGAGGACTTTAGACCATTCCATTGGAATGTCACCCACTTAAAGGATTTACAAATGAATGTTAGGTTAACCTTAGCCCAAAGGATTTACCCTAGACTGATACAATGATTAGAAAGTAAATGTAAGGCTTAATCTGATTGCAAATCACAACTCACTTATAGATTATAGATCTTTGATTTGGTCCTCCATTCTACTTAGAATTCATACTCTTCATCTCTGATAGCTTGTTCACCCTTCAAACATTCATACTACTAAGCCTTCTTTCTTTGCATGCCAACTATAGTCTCTTATGTTTGACCATTGAATGAAGCAATACCCTAGACTCCTTGACTTCCTTAGGTTCTTGCACATGACAACCTTTGCTTCTGACCATCTATCTCTATAAATAGATAATTTATATCTTTTTCCAGTTAACCTCAATCATCCATTTTAGAGTTAGGTAGGATTAGGTAAGATTCAATAAATCTACCCACTTTTCCATTTGGTTCCTCTAGAAACTTCTTCTACAATCTTCCTTATATTTGCCACAAAATGGTTTACCTTGAAGTTTGTGTCACTATCTCATCATAGCTATCTTCTATATGCTTTTTATAATTCAAGAAATCAAATTAGTTAGCTTAGATTTGTCAAATCTTCGATTTAGCATATTCATTTTCACTCAACATCTATATTGTTCTATCACTTGGCCAACACTAGTTCACTCGACAAACACAAAAGTTTACTAATGCTCAACACCAACTAAAATTTACTTGACATATACTAACATTCATTTTTCTTACACTATTTTTCATCTTTGTTTAGCATCTCTTGTTTTTCACTAGGCTTCTACTAATTTTTGCTCAGCCAGCACTAACTCCTCGGCAAGGCTTAGCAAACATTTTTCTTAATCTTCTTCCATGTTCTCAATTGAGTAATCATTCATTTCAAACTTTAAGTAGAAAAACAATAAACTATAGTATCAATGTCTTACTTGGTCTTAGTGCTTCTTTTTCATACCAAATAACTCAACCTTTCTCTAGGTGCTATTTTTATCTCCTCTTTTCAAATACTCTTCATCAATCAACTAAATGATAGCTTTCAAACCAAAAAAGCAATTGTCTCACCAACAGGTAGCAGGTTTGACATCATTGACAAAATAATGGTTATTCCATTACAAGTTCTTTACTTCAAAACAATATTATATCAACACAAAAATGACATACATTTTCTCATGTTAGTGAAGAGCAATATTTTGTTCATCGGTAAGTGTCTAAATATTATCCATGATGGTGTTTAATGAGGATAACAAGGGACCCAATGTAGGTATAGTGTTATATGTGGTTTGCAAACTCCTCAATTCAAAAAGATTTTCTTGTATCAAATCTTCAATTCAAGGAGGGTTTTAAGGGGGTAGGGGATTGTTTGGTGGAGGGTTTCAAGGAACATTGTTTCATGGATCAGTGTTATCAATATCATTTGAGTCAGCCACACCTATTAAATTGCAAAACAAAATTTTAAGTTTTTAATTAAAATAAAAAAATTCAACAATTTCTATTAAAAAAACCTAATTTTAAATATAATTCATTTAAAACCATAAAATAAAACCTAAGTTTAAATATCATTCATTGAAAATCATCAAATAAACAAAAAAATTTACCTAAATTGTATACCCATTTTTGTATCAGGTATCCAAAATGGGGAGCAAAAAAAATTTGAAATGATGGAAAATGAAAATGATTAATTTCTCTTAGTTTTTTTTTGTTAAATTTCTAGTCATAGGTTTCAAGTATCTAATCTTAAATCAGATACTTGATATGATATTGAGTACCCAATAATGGATCAGATACCTGATTAGGGTTGGTCTAACCTTTTTGCCCTATTATTAGGATGGGTGGAAAAAAGTCAGAGGATATTTTGAAATACTTTTAGATGTTTTAAAACTCCACTTTTTGGCACGTCATGATCCTGCACATCGCCAACACTCAAACAATATTAGTATTCAGTGATATTTTTGGTACTACTATAATGCAACATCTTAGATAGATAAGTATATACATTGAGTCCTTTCAAAATAATTTCTATGTAAAATCTATCTCCTAAACTAGAACTAGTTGATTTGTCTCACAATGGCCTCAGATGAGAAAATTTGGCAAGTCTTCAAAACCTTGACTTATATTTGAATCTGTAATTGAATTTCCTCCAAGGACTTCTTCCTAAGGCAATAATCAAACTTGTAAATTCTAGAGCAATAGATTTTTATTCTAATAATGTTGATGGAATGATTCCAATAGCACTTGCAAATTGTGTATCATTTGAGCATCTAAATCTCTCTCATAATGCATTTGAAGGTTGGATATTCCATTAACTTGGGATGCTACCAAATTTTAAAGCTTTAAATATTTCTTTCAATTTATTTTCAGTAGAAATTGTTTAGAAAAAACTAAAGTCTCTCGTAGTCATTTGATTGGGTAAGATTGTTCAAGTAAATAGGTAAATGCATAAGCATGGTTTTTATATTAAAAATTAGTCGAAATGGGGGTTGGCCCAAAGACAAAAAGCTTAGGTAAAATTCATTACCATCAGATTAACCAACCCCTCTCTTAATATAAAAAACCCCCCAAAAAAACATATTTTTATTGCTAAAACTACTATAGTGATCACTTAACAAACATAAGCATGTTGTTAGCAATGATAGCTTTAGTTCCCCTAGTTTGTTCAAGGTAGAAAAGTGTATGCAATCTTATACACTATATAGTAGAATATCTTATAGAATTTTATGTGTGAGTATTTCTTGTTATTTTATTGTTGGCGTGCCTCTAATTTTTATCATACCATCAAAGACAAATGAAATGTGAAGTTATCAACATAAAAATTACTGAATATGTAAGAACATCTTGAGAATTTAATCTTATAGAGTAAAATCAGGTGTAGAGTAAATAACCTAAGAACATAACTAATTTAAGTACTCAAACATGAAGATGCATGTATATATGTGTGTGTGTGTGAGTGTGTGTACATACATACATACATACATACATACATACATATATATACATACATACATATATAAACATTTAGATACACACACACACACACACACACACACAAGTGTGTGTGAGTGTTGGAATGGATTCAAAAATAGTTACAATAGTGGACTTGAAGCTTTTAGCTCTTTACTAGTTTCTTATATGTGGTTCTCATATTCTAAGATAAATTCAATGTATCTATGCCTTTTTTTTTTTCCTTAAATAGTAAAGTGACTAGGCCATTTAATATTAATAAGAATAAAAGAGAGAGAACTGAAGAAATAGATATGGTACACTGAGAAAGAGTTGTGCTTCTACCCAGATTACAAAACCTTGAACACATAAGCCTTAAACAAAAAATATAACCATTTGCATATAACCTGCAATAGATCTAAAATAAATATACAATTGAAATCAACATGTAAGAGAATAGACAATATACCCATAAAAAAATGTGACATGAGATATACCCTGGGAAACCCTCATTAAGGAAAAAACCCAGCTTCCAAAAGCATCCATCACCATGTATTATTCAACAAAAAACAACATTACATCATGTAATGCCCAGCCAAGGAATCCAAAGAATTATCCTAAAGTTTCACTAAGTTTGGTAGCTTTTTAAAAAAAAATGAAAGATAAACCATTCATATCAAACACATAGTAGCAAAAGTAATAACATACAATCAACTATAAGCACACATAACAAGTTACATTCCTTAAGGATCCAAAGATGTTGAGTTACATTTAATCTAATTAATACTAAGTCTAACCACAACCACATCCACATGAAAGAATAAATAGAAAGTCCAATATCCATAATATACATTTGTTTTGAATGCCTCTTGGCAATTAAATTCAGAATGCTCAATCATCCACTGTACATGACACAGGGTATGAAAGACTTAAAAGAATATAAATGTGTTAAAATAAAGTACAACATCATACTAACTCTAATCCATGATGCAATAACATAAATGAAACCACAAGTCATACACAATACATCATCATAGGAGATAACCATAACTTACAAACATAACTAACTAAGTGTATGGTTCCTCCCAACCGTAAATAACATCATTAGACCATCATGGGTCCTAGCCATCCCTCAGTGCCTAACATCCCAAATCATCGAAGATATCATCAGTACTATCATAATAGGAATGTCACTCCTAGAACATACTACATCATATGTAGAAAAGAAATCTAGCATGCAAAATAAAGCATAAGATAACATCATGTAACATATGCAAATCATCAATATAAGGAACATACCAGTAAATACATGCATCATAAGGTATATCATCTATCATAATGATCCAAGAATAGAATGAAGATAAATACCAACCAAGAATGCTCCAACCACGGTGTGTACGGATGGATCTCAAATGGTAAGAGTGAAAAAACACTACCACCTGACCGCGTGGAACCTAAATGGTCCACTCACACCGTGCTGAGGAGATAATCTTAAGTCCCAAACAGGTTATCAAATCACATAGTACAAATACTCTCTAAGTCCAGGAATACTAAAAGTATACTAACTCAAAGGTTCTAACAGAAAACTGACATCTAATCCCAAAGGCACACAAAGACATGTAGGAAACCTACTATGCAAGCAGGAAAGTGTCATCGCACAGATCATGCTAGAGTTACCCTGGTAGTCTCTCAATAGACCCCGATCCCTTAGAGATCCCTATGCAGCCACTGGTATCCTCTCATACAGACGAGGCATACTACGGAATGCAAGGTTGCAACCAAGCATTCTCTCTACTCCCATCATAGTCTGTACTAACACTCAAGGCATGGGCAAGAACAAACAATTATCTTATTAGGTTCATTTAATCCCCATTTAGTGTAAATGTTTTCACTTATTAAAACAACTTACAATGAATTACCCTGGCAGCCACTTAGGGCCCCAGCCCCCATTGCAAGCCACTTCCCGACACTACAAGTAGATAACCTACCCTAGGCTCATGGAATCATAAATCTCAAAATCACCACAGTCCTATACAAGCGATTGGAAAAATACCAAAAGATAATCCAGAATAAAAGCATCAAATCTCCATGAGCAATTGAAAAGCACCCATTAGTAATCATGACCACAACAGTTCTCTATTGGCAACTGAAGGTATCACTAATAATCACAATATCCATTGGTTCTCAACAAGCAACAAAAAAGTATTTCAAAGTAATATTGATCGAAGACTCAAAAATTGTCAAGTCAAAACATGTAACAACATGACATCATCAAGATCAAATAAACACTTCAGTCCAATCAAGGCGACTGGAAAGTAACCCAAGTATAACTAATTGATGACTCAAAAATGGTTAAGTCAAGTGTCTCAAATACATACACCTCAGCTTCACAAAAGAAGACTGGAAAGCAATAACAATCAATAAATACATACATCTCATAGAGCATACCATCACATTACCATGGTTGGGTTTAGAAAGATCGAGATCAAAAGACATCATCATGACATCTCAATCATAACCCTCGAGCCTCTGGTAAACATCCTATAACATGTCAACTACTATTTAACCCATAACCCAAAACAGATATCATAGAGAAAACACAAATGCAAGCAAATGTTTTGGTTTGCTAAATTACATGGTGGAGGTCTCAGTTTTTGTTTGCAAGTATACTTCAAGTGCATAAGGTTCGACGATACAAATCAACCCTTTTATCTCTTTGAATTAACAATAGAATTATCCCTCCATTATTTTAAAACAATTCAGAAGATAATTATTTACTTATTTAGATCATTAAACTAATTCCCATTGATTTTTAATAAAATCATTGCATTATTTTGCTAACAACAATGTCACTAATAATTAAATATAACTTCCTTAAGAAGCATCCCCCCATTATACGAGTCATTAGGATAAGACTTATCAATAATCAAATAAATAATTTATAATTTCCTTTAATCACCTCAAGGACAATCATTTTTTTGACAAATAAAAGTTTTCCTCCAAAGCCCTTTTAAAAACAATTTTCTAAAATAATTCAAAGATAATTACTTGTCTATATCATTTGCATTCTTCCTCAAAATCAATGTCATCAATCATTTCCCCAAAAGCATCTCTCAATATTTAAATTATACTACTCGTTGATTTATCACGATGTAATAAACAATAACTAAATTTAAAAATTAGTATTAAATAAATTTAACACCTATCAACTTTCAAATGATTTACAATTTCCTTGGAATTGGTATCATTGATATCCATGTCAAATAAAAAAAATTCCCCTTAATAATCAACTAAATTTAATTAACTATATAATATCAGATAATGCTTGTTGATTTAATTAAAGTTTAACCCCATCAACTTGTCTAGTAATCAACTAGGGGTAAATATTTGAATTACTTAAATCATTAAGATATAATTGATAATCTCACAGTGATTAAATTTTGACTTTATTATTTAAACATCAACATTATAAAATGAGTTCATTTCCATTAATCGCTCCCCATTTAATTGTGATCTCCAATAAATAACTTACCCATTGATTTCCAATAATCAATTAGCAATAATGATTTCATAATTCAAAAACTTTGATTTATAATATATACTAATGATTAACCTTAATTAAACTAAATTATTAAGTTAATTGTTAAAATTCTTAATATATAAAACTATATTAACACCTCTCCTCTTTTAATAATAATTGACAAATTATTAGTAACACTTTTAAATCATTTATCATTTTCAATAAGTCAATTTACAATTTCGAGAACCCTAAATAATTGGTAACTTAAAAATCCCAATAACCTTATTTGAACTCATTCTAATTAAATAAATTCTAACTATATCACTTATTTGAAATTTTATTGACTTAATTAATTACTTAAATACAATTTTATTAATATTATATATATACATATATATATAATAATAATTAATATTCAATAACTTCATCATACTTAAAAATCGAATTACATAACATAAACCTTTAAAAAAAAAAAAACATAACATAATACTCGAATACGGGTTCTGACTGCGCTTGGCACAAAGTCGTGCTCTGACGGCTGCTGCCACAGTCGGCCCTACGACCATAATCGTAGGTAGGACTACGTCAGCAGTCTATAGCCGATGCTTTATTAAAAGGGGTGGGGTGGGGTAAAACCCCGCCCTCCCATATATAATTTTAAAAAATTTTTATTTAATAAAAAAATGTTTACAATAAAACATTTGCAGTACGATTTCAACTATTACATGTATATTTTAAAACGTTTTTTAAAATCGCTTTTCTCAAATGGAAATTGCGATTCGGGTTTTAAAATAAAGTTTTTTGACTGCGATTTAAACAAATATATGTATATATGTATATGTATATATATATGTATGTATATATATATATATATATATATAAATATAATAAACATATATATATATATATATATAATAAACATTGCAATAATGTTTGATAGCAAATTGTGTGTGTGTGTGTGTGTGTGTGTATATATATATATATATATATATATATATATATATATACGCAGATTTTATATCTTTAAAAAAAGAGAACACATATATAGCTTTTAAACAAAAAGGGCTTTCTAACTCTTTAAATTAAAAATTTTCCCTTTAAAAATAATTGTTCTCTAACTTTACCCATTATTCCATCTAATAGGTTTGCCTATAAATTTTAAACCCTAGCCCATAGAATTCTCAAATCTACACATGTAGGGGTTTTCTCAAACGACAATCTTAGATATCCATGACAAAATTGCATATAACTAGAACATTCATGCATAGAAACATCAGAAAGCATTCAAAAGACATGAAGAAGATAGGAAGTGCAAGACGCAAAAATAAGATAGGCGGAAATAACAAGTGTCTACCTGGACACTGATGCTAATTTGCTTCTCCTCAGAATTCGTAGAGCAAGCTCCTTCCTTCTCCAATGTTCCTCGGGTCCTCCAACATGCTCTTTCCTTCTCCAATGTTCTAGGGTCCTCCAAAACATTCTCTTTCCTTCTCCAAAGTTCTCGGGTCTTCCAAAACATGCTCTTTCCTTCTCCAATGTTCCTAGGTCCTCCAAAACATGTTCCCTAAGCTTCTAGGAGCGCCTGAATATAAAGAATTCTCACGAAGCACTTAGAATGTCTCTAGAAACAACTAGAAGGTGTTGACAACTAAGCATGAGTCTTTTCCAACCTTCTAGATGAGTCACAAGGTTGTAGACACCATGTGCTTAATTTGTGCGCTAACTCCTGTGTTGTTGACAACACGTGCATAATTAGAGTGCAAACTCCTATGTTGTCAACATGAAAACTCATGAGAGTTCGCATACTCCTATGTGAATGAATATTAAAATAATGCACATTAATTAATTTAATATTCACTTTAATTTTTAATTTAATTTATTAATTTTTTTAAATCTCATGCACTCACTTTAATAACTCCTCTTGTTTTATCTTAATATATTTTTATTTTAATCACATGCACAAATCATGCAATCTCAAATCTTTTAATAATTTTAATTCATTTTCGAAACTTAATTGATAAATATTTATTAACTTAAATAAATATTATCACATTCCAACTTTAAACTTATAACTTTAATCTCCAAATTAATTCTTTTTATTTAATTAATTTTCCAATTAATTAAATAAAATAAATATTAAACTACCATATTAATTTTCCATTAAATTAAACCAATAATTAAATCTTTTAATTAGGCTTAATTAATAGAAAATAAACCAAAGACTCATAAAATAAATGTCATGCCCAAAATACATGAGCAAAAACACACCAATTTATTTTTTGAGAATAATAAAACTTACTAGATTCTCTAGGGTACAAGAGTTGAATACGCAAGTGCAAGAATAGATTCACTACATTTTTGCTAAGTTTGCAATCATTAGGATTGAATCAATCATTAAATTTGAACTTTCGTTATTAAAATGATATCGACATTTGTTACGTTATTACATAATTATACTTAATTTAAATTGCTTTAATTAGAATCTAATTTTAACAATTACTAAACAACTCTCGATTAATGCTAACTTTAAAAAAAAAATACAAGACCATAGTTAACACTAAGCACACTGAAACTTTTAGACATATCAATTAAATTTACTATTTAATTTAAAAATAATTCCCAAATTTCTTCACAATCTAAACACTTATAAATGAATATTATTTAATACTAACATTTCTTAACTCTAAAACTTAACTTAAATCTAAACAAAAATTTAATCAAAATTAAATTAAATCTAAACTAAATTAAATTTAATATTAATTTTATACTAAACTAACTTAATTTAATACTAATTAAACAACTAACTTAAAATAAATATTAACTTAAAATACAAGTTAGTTTAAATTAAGCACTAACTAAAAACAAAATTTAACTTTAATTAAATACTTAATTCAATCTTACATATATCTAAATTGAAACTAATTAATATTCCAAAATTAATTAGTATCCTATTGTTAGTGAACAGATTGTCCTTCAAGAGAATATGTGGAAATCTGACCCTGAATGCCCAAGTGAAAGGACAAACTAGCACCAATAGTTGGATAGGTTATCATGGATTGATAACCTTCTTCTAAATTTTTATCCGGTACAGCTCCCCGTGCAAAATTTACAGTGAATTAAATGTGAGTGCTTTTACCAGAAAGCACAAAAGGATATCTAACATCTACCTGTAAACACAGAGTAGATGCAAAACCTAAGAACCAAAAAAAAAGAAAGGAGACAGAATAGAACAGATTACACAAAGTTAACCTGTTGTATACTGCATTTCAAAGGATAAAAGTTAAAGAACAATTTCCATTCCCCTGAGGAAAAATGAATCAAAGCTTCCAGAAGATCTTGATATCAAATGCATGTAGAAAACAACAAATCTGATGCACTTAAAGAAAATTGAAAGTTACAGCAACATAACCGTCAGTGAAAAGAAGAACTACATGGACTCAAAGTTCCAATTTGCAGATATCTTTCAAAACTCCCTTCTTTAAGATGTAAAAGACTACAAAGATCCTATTACACATGCATCAGAAAATGAAAACCATCTCCCCTATATTACGTTTCAAAATCAAAATCCCCTTTAATCACTAACACAAAGTCTAGCAAATAAAGCTCTATTCTGCTACAACTTCAAAGTCTGTATTCCTTCCCTCAGAACTGAAAAATCTCCCCCTGCCCACAACACACAGTCTGTAGCTGCCAGAAGAAAAAGTGGAACCCCTTTTTGTTTGATGCTTTCACCATATATAGAATTTGCGGGCAAACTGTTCAGTTTCTATAACCGATTCTTGGAAATCCTTTTTGCTTCCTCCTTCTATTTCCGTGATCTATTTGACTTCTTAAGATCTGTTCACTTTTTAGTTATCAAAACTCTTCCTTTGATATGCCCCCAATTATTTAAATAATATTACATATCCTTTTATTAAGGAAAGGTAATGTATTAAAGACCAATATCATGTTGAATAGAACAATATAGTATAGTTTGCTCCTCACTGTCTATTTCCATTCACGGGTACATATCTTAATCTTACCAAGTCATTATTCAAATTTGGTCTTTATCATGCTTTAGCATTCCAAAGTAATCACTACCCTCCTCTTGGTGACATAAATAAGAAGTCTTCCAGGTTCTACCATCGCATTTTTCAGAAATTGGATGTGGGCTTAGCTTACTTCGAAGAATAGATACCCAGTGCTTTGGTATCAAAAAGATACACATGCATGTTTTCGTAGTATTCTTTCTGTGCTTGGGGCCTTTATGTATTTGGCTTGCGGGTCTGTTTCCACCAATCAAGAGAGGGCATAGTATGTGAAGGCATATTTTATACAAAAATGAAGAGTTTTTTCCCAACCCAAGCTACATCTTTGGATGGTTATTGCAACATTCCCTTCATGTAATGGCCTTCCAAGAACACTTAGATATGATAGAGGCATAGAGCAAGATTGTCTTAACACTGCCACGACAAGCTCCTGTCACATACATTATGCTCATTGTTGTATCAGATGTTGCGAAATCTAGTGTCTTCTCTACAATTATTAATCTCTACAATGAGAGAACCCATGGGTTCCAACACCATTTCTCCACGATGGGAGTGCAACGCGATATAATTGTAAAGCACGATAAACTTTCAGATACAACAAATCCCAGTTATATATGACCTGCAAGAAGGATCTCCATCCTTAACAACCTTGTTTCTATCCACCACCCGATGAAGACATGCAAATCTTTGTCAGCGCCCTATGCTTTGCCAACTCTATGTTCTCCTCCATTATCATTTTGTTCATTCCATAGCAACTGATGCACCAATTTGTACACGTTAGTTAAACATTTCAAAGCACTCGCGGGCTTATTTTCTTGAAAGATTTATTCAATGATTGCATTGCTGCTTTTGATCTGAAAGTTGTGGTTTTTAATTACGATATTTCCTATAGTGGGATCCTCTAATCTTTATTTGAGTTGGATCTTTCAATGAAGATATATCTTTTTCAACTTCCCATGCACATTCATTGTATTGAAGCTCTCTTCATTTGACCACATATTCTTGTATTTTATCAATCATTTTATTATTAATAATTCTACCCATAGTTATCCACAAAGGTCAAATTGGAAACCAATCATTTTCATAGGGTCCATTTGCCGATGATTGATAATGAATCATTCTAGCAGTATTTTGTGTTTTTCTTCATCTTTGTGGAATGACTGGGGCTTTTGATTATTTCCATTCACCATTTGAATTGTGCATATTTGATCTTCATCATTAACCATGACTTTATTAATGTCACTACATTCCCTCAATGACAAATGTGAAGCTGAAATATGTGAACTCGAAAAAAGGATCCCGAATCTTCGATTATCTGAATCAACATGACTTTTGAATGAAACCTAAAACTTGAATGAGGAATAGAATCACCAGGCAATGAGACATTCTGCTTAGGACCATTTTTAACCATTGAACCAATTATATCCCTACATCGGATCATCAAACTTGAAGAGCCTAAATATTGTTTCTTGTTTCTCGATCTACATGAGCATATTGAATCATTTCAGACCTCTGAAAAGAACTTTGAAGATTCACTATAATGGTACTTTATTCCTTGACCAAGGAGCATCTCCAAAACATGGCCTCTGAATCTCTATACTGAACCAATGAACTTTCTAACCAATCTGTGTTTTGAACCCATTTGAACTGCTTTGAAGCACTTTGAACTACTTCAAAATTCGGTTTGAAGTGGTTCAAAAACTCTGAACTTGAAGTTTTGAAACTGTGACCATATCAGGTACTAACACCTACACTAATACTAACTCAAGCTTTTAATAAATTCCAATGAAGAAATTTCATTAATCTTAACATTAAGTCTAAAACTTTAACTTTGCTAATTTTATATATTTAAAATATAACTAAGCTACAAGGCATAATAATCACTTAAAATTAAAACTAACCATAACATAATTAAACTAAAACTAATTATACTACATAACTTATATTTAAATGAAAACATATTTCTTAACTTTCATAAACAATAAACTAACTAAATAATTTAAGAACTTTATTTAAAACATACAAACTTACTTTAACACTAACATAAATCCTAAAACTTAAAATAACTTAAATTATCTTTAAACCAACATAAATTTAATACTAAACTAAATTACATTAAAATTTAAAATAAAATGAAACTTTTAAATAAATAAATAAATAAACAACTAAACTTAATCACTTTTGATAAAAACAAACTAGCATTAAGTAAAAACTAAACTACACTAGCTGAAATTAAATTAAAATAAAACCTAAACATACTAATACAACTCATACTAATACAACTCACTAAACACAACTAAATTGCCAACGTTAGTACTAATCTAATTATTAACAATTAAAACCAGTTAAATTTAATTTAATTAAATTTACTAACATTAATAATACTAATCTTAACTAAATTAAATACTAAATAAATAAAACAAATAAACAAAAAACATAAATTAACAAACCTACAAACTACCTACCTATACTACCTCAAACCAACCTCAACCCATGAGACACATGTCACAAAAATTATTTTCAAAGTATGGGTGCCATCCAAGAAAAATCTTCCACGCTGCCTAACAAAACAAAGTGCAGACTTAAAGGCTTGAAATGAGTACGCCAAATTTGGAAGAAAAAAAATAAAGGTAAGATGTTTAATGTTGTCTTTTGTTGACTTCTTTTAAAATAAGGAAAAACAAAAGTAACTTCCCCTCACATCATTTCATGGTTGGTACGCCTAAGACCATGAGGGTGACAATAAATATATATTTTTAATAGCAAAGCTTTCCCATTGAAATTTTCCTTCTTAATTTGAGATAAATGCTACAAGCCAAGTGGTAAGTTAATGCAAAGTTAAGTGGGTGAGAATTTTAAGATATATATATATATATATACTTTAATTTTTTTTTTTGTTTTAAATAAATCAACACAATGATTTTAAAAGGTATCTTGTAAGGAATATTCTCTGTTACAAAGGGACTTTTATTTTTATTTTCTCTAATACAAAAGACAGAGAGTTTTTACTCTTTGGAGACCCCTTTTTTTTTTAAGTGTTATAATCTTCTAATATAGAACTTGCCAAAGGAGGCATATTTTGAGATCTATATTATTTTTTTGACGTATAGAATTAATACCATCATCTCTATTAGACCAAGGAAAAATGTTACTGTGAATTAATTTTACTTTCCCGTGGGATTTAAAACATGAAATTATAACGCATTGTGGGTACAATAATGTAGGATTAATTTCCATTCAAAATAAATATGAAATAAGCAAGACTAGATTTTTGTGCATGAACCTTGGAAATTACTTGACAAGATTTGAATTTAAATTGCTTATTTATCTACCACCATTTTATCCAAATAACATAATATCATTTATTTACTTATTTGTTATTTTGCCTTAACATATTTGCACTTGAAAATCTCAAAATTTAACATCATCATTCTATCTTATTGTGATATTCATTTTTATAATTGAAAGGAAATTATGAAAATTTCATCAGGATTCACAATGAACCAAAACTAGGGAAAGGTGGATTTTTCCAATAGGAGATGTCAGACACAACACCATAACCAGGTGCCCAATCAAGGCTATAACTCAAGAACTTCCGTTCTTCCATTCTTACATGCCAAAACTCATATGTGGTTTGTGCTAACAGGTAGGGGCCCATAACACCCTACCCTCTCTACCTCTTCTCGTCCTGAGAAGAGACTCTACACTGTTGGAGTCCAACTAAAAAGACCTTTCCCGAAACTGGCCACTTCTGCCCTCTCCAAGGGTGGGTAATGCCAAAACACCCATACAAGAAAACTTCAAAATTCAAATAGGAATATGAAAGAAAAGCATTCAAGAAACATGGTTTCAATCTTTCCCAACATACCCAACATACATACAAGCATCCAAATAACAACACAATAGCATAAGCATGAAACAAGCATGAAAAATCTAAACAAGGGAGATGAAGAACTCCTACCTTCACAAAGAGGTAATGGAAAATGAACAAATTGAGAAGAGCTTTCCCTTCCTTCCTTCAATCTTTCAAGACTCCTCTCTAAAAGTAGAGATTGGGCAACAACAAAAACTACTCCAAGAAGGGCCTCTAAATAAGATCCAAATTCAACCACCAAAAAGGGCAATAACTTCCGCCACTCACCTACAAATCTAGCAGTTTCTAACTCAACCAATCGTAAGGTTAACCACTAAGTGGAGTTAAGGTTATGTAACTCATGATAACCACTTTCAATTTTCGCACAAAGGCAAAAATAAACTTTTTGAGTGACCTCAAAAGTCAACAAAAGGGGCTTAGGGGGTGGAAAATGCCCCCAACCCATACACATACCCCTTGGGTATAAAAATTTCATGTTTTTAAGGTCTTAGGAATCTATTTGGAACCAAATAAAAGCTAGAAAAAATTGAGGACTATCTAACAACTCCAAAATGCAGATTAAGCACTAATCTAGATTAAGGTGACTAAACTTGATTAAGGAACAAATTAGTGAAAAAGGTTACTAACTTAGTCCAACTTTGGTCCAAAGGTTACACAACTAATCCTAGCTAGCATGTTGGAATGCTTAAACAATTCAGTGTCAAGTGACACCATAAGAACACAATTATGAAACATTAACATTTACTGATCATGAAAAGATACATTCATACATCTCACAAAATAATTAAGTTATGAACAACAAGGTTTCCAAAAATAGCACATAGGGATCAGTTCCATTCCTTCGTCAGATTTCTCAGCTAAAATATCCTACACACTCATTGCACACATTAGTAGTCCCATAAAATCACATGCACATATGTATATATGTATCAGGACATCAAATAAATTAAAACATACATCTCTCAAAGCAATCAAAGTTTCTCTCATCCTGCTCATATTCTTAATCCTTACAATTTCATAATCGAAGTGTTAATCTTGTATTTACTTATTTCGTCAACATACATGTTCATAAAACATTAAATGATGGACTCAATATATCTTAAAGTAAACATCACATAACATGAAATAATATAATATGTTGAAAGCATCAGATAATGTCTCGACATCTTGAGTCGTAAGTATCAAAATAATAAGGTATCAACTATGCTACGAAGGGTCAGAGTGAGACCTCACATCCTTCCCCACTAGGCATGAACTTCCTCTTGGAGATCATCAAAAGGATATGGGTATTGAGATCGCATCCGTGTTGCATCCTCCCATGAAGCTATGACCTCTTTGTAACAATCCCACTGGACCCTAACCTGGTTCAGCTCTCGGCCTCGAAGTGCTAGGGTCTGTCAGGCAATAATACAAATAGGCTCCAATGCTAGCTACATGTCTGACTCCACTTGTAGGTTTGATAACTGTAGCCTGATGCTCAGCTTGGTAGTTATCAACCATTGAAAAAAATTTGTGGGACCTGCCCATGTCTCCAACTATCAACTCTGAAAAGGCCCCTCTCTGACCACTGGATGACTGTCCCTGCGGACACTCTCTAGCTATATGACCCATGCCACCACAAGTGTAGCATGGTCCTTAGGTATAAGATTGTGCATCCTATGATCAAGACTACTATGGGCCTCCTGTCCTGCTAAACCCACTGTATCCACCCCTAGAAGACTGCTAAGTCTGCATTGACTGTGATTGTGAGATATGTACTTTCTGATCTTGCTGTGACTACCACTGCTTGGGCCTGGAGCCCTGATAACCCTATGAGGGTTCCTGCTACTCTTGCTGGGTCTATTGGCCCTTAGAGAACCCTAGTGTATAGTTATGATTCCCTTTCCAAGAGGGTTTCTATCAGGTAGAGTTTCAGTTCTAAGATCGATCCCGTGACTCCTGTCTATCTCAAGTATCCTCAACAACTAGTGCTATCTCCACTACTTTTTTGAAGGTGGTAGGGAAGGCCATAAGAATTGGACCTTGAAGTGATAAATTTAGACCCATGATAAAGCGATGCACTCGTAGTTTCTTGTCCTTCATGTATTCCACATAAGGAAGGAGCTCGAGAAACCTGCTCTCATACTGAGCTACTATAAGACCCCTCTGATATAGAGAATGAAAATCCTCTATATGCTTTTGTCTGAAATGCTCTTACAGGTACCTCTCTCAAAATATCTCTAAGAATGACTCTCACGTGAGGGTATCCATCCTCACTCCTCCTATAGTCTCCTCTTGATGCCACCAATTGGAGGCATTTCCTCTTAGCTGATGGACTGCTAGTCATGCCTTTAGATTACTCCCATAAGGACATAATGTAAAGCATCATTGTAGGCTTTGTAACCATGCCTTTGCTACTGTCCCCTCAGTAGAGCTGGTAAAGAATGGTGGCCCAAGTCAAATCAATTCCCTAATATCATCTCCTATATGCCTAAGAGGTCTATCAAGTGGGGGTCCTCTCTGGTGTATTGACTCACCCTCGTGCTCACCCTGTACCTCTAACTGTCTTGGTGGGTGGCTCCTAGTCCTCTCTCTAATTTTGGGTCCGCCTCCTCCGGGTCCCTCTGCTTCCACTACAGGAATCTGCTGACTTGGCTAAACTACAGGTACTACCCTCTGCTGGACTACACTGATCAATGTCTGAACTGCATCTATAATGTTCTATTTTAGGTTTGGTGGAGGTGGAGGTGGTGGTGGTGGTGGAGGTGGTCCATCCTCCTATCCCACTCTACCACCTCTCGCCCTACGACCTCTACCTTATCGGTTGCTTCGAGTAACAAGAGGCATCCTACATAGTTTAATGTTTAGTTTTAAGTTTTCAAAAGCATAATGGTTTAAGGTTCCTAGTGTTGAAACACAGGCTCTGATACCAAAATGTCATGCCCAAAATACGTGGGCAAAAACCCACCAATTACTTTTTTGAGAATAATAAAACTTACTAGATTCTCTAGGGTACAAGAGTTGAATATGCAAGTACAAGAATAGATTCAGTACATTTTCGCTAAGTTTACAATCATGAGGATTGAATCAATCATTAAATTTGAATTTTCATTATTAAAATGATATGAACATTTGTTACATTATTACATAATTATACTTAATTTAAATTTCTTTAATTAGAATCTAATTTTAACAATTACTAACCAACTCTTGATTAATGCTAACTTTTAAAAAAAAATACAAGGCCATAGTTAACACTAAGCACACTAAAACTTCTATACATATCAATTAAATTTACTATTTAATTTAAAACTAATTCCCAAATTTCTTCACAATCTAAACACTTATAAATGAATATTATTTAATACTAACATTTCTTAAATCTAAAACTTAACTTAAATCTAAACAAAAATTTAATCGAAATTAAATTAAATCTAAACTAAATTAAATTTAATATTAATTTCATACTAAACTAACTTAATTTAATACCAATCAAACAACTAACTTAAAATAAATATTAGCTTAAAACACAACTTAGTTTAAATTAAGCACTATGTAGTGCCTACCCTCGTTCACATCTTTTTTAGACATTGTTGTTATTATTATCAGACTATGTTAGATTAGTTTTATGTTGATGGATTAATGGTATTGTTTTGAGACTATTAGACATTATGTTATGGATTCAGTTGATATATGATGAGATCATTTAGACTTTACATTTCATGTATGCATGATGCTCATTACATTGCTTTTAGTTATTGTTGATGATTAGTTAGATGGTTTATTATCTCATGTGTTTTATTATGGATACTTACCCATTACTTGCATGTGTATGGTGTGTATGTTTTCTTATTGTATGACGTTTCTGATATGGTTAAGGAAGAAAGTCGTAGTCACCTGCTAGTTAGAATCTACACGATGCACCACTTCCTACCATTGCCTGTTTAGCTTAGCTTTATATATATTGTATGTACATGCATGGTTTTTATGCAAGTTGCAGGTACTGGGTATCGACTTCCTTGAATTGCCAGGATGAGCGTACCCTATTACATTATCTCAATGATAAGAGAAGGGAGATAAATTCTCAAGTCCAAATCCCAAACCCTTAAACCATTTGTCCTAGTGAGGTAGGACAAGTATCTAGATAGTTTACCCACCAAATGTGTCAGATGACATATTTTGTGATTTTTAACCCTTTAGACTGATTTTGTGTGAATTTCTCTATGATGGGTTTTCATATTTTATATTGGAGTTCTATGGTGAATTTTCTATTAATTAAGTCTTAATAAATAGATTTAATTAATAAATTAATTATTTGAGAAAATTAATATAAAATATCATGATCTTTGATATTTTGATTATAATTAATTAAATGAGGATTAATTAAGAATTAAATAAAAGAAAATTAGAAGTTAAAATTAATAATAATTATGCAATAATAATTATACAATAATAATAAAGTAATAAATAAATAATAATAATAAAAGTAATAAAAATTAAAAATAAAAGTTATAAAAATTTAAATATAAATTATATAAAAAGTAAATTGGAGTTATGAGCTTGTCTAGGAGTTAATGCACCTTTCTATTTCTCATATGTCGACAACACGGGGGTTAGTGCATCAATTAAGCACATGGTGTCTACAACCTTATGACTAATCTAGAAGGTTGGAAAAGACACATGCTTAGTTGGTGACACCTTCTAGTTGTTTCTAGAGACATTCTAGGTGCTTTATGAGAGCTCTTTATATTCAGGGATTCCTAGAAGCTTAGATATAGCATTTGGAGAGCATTTGGAGCATTGGATGACTCAGAAATTTTGAAGAAGGGAGCAGCTTGCTCTGCGGGTTTTCTGAGGAAGAGTGAATTAGCATTAGAATTCAGGTAGATTCTTGTGATTTTACTTATGCTATTTCTGCATCTTGCATTCCCTATCTTCTTCGTGTCTTCCATATGTCTTCTAAGGTTTTTCCTATTTTAATTGTATGCATTCTCAATATGAGTAGTTAAAATTTATTTGAGAATCTTTATATGCATAGATTTGAAGAGAACATGGGGCTACAGTTTAAATTGTAGCCAAATCCATTAGAAAACCATTCGGTAAATTTAGAGATCAAATAGCTTATAGGAAAATTTTAAAAATTGAAATCTTTAAATAGATTGTGTATATGCTCATTGTAAAATACACATGTTAATATTTTTGTATCTGTATACACACACACACACACACATATATACATTATATATATAAACATGCTATGATAATTAAATTCTATGAATACATATATATATAAATACACACACATATATATATACACAGATATATATATATATATGTATATATATATATATATGTATGTATATATGTATGTATATATATATGTATATATGTATGTATATATATATGTATATATGTATTTATATGTATATATGTATGTATATATATATATATGTATGTATATATATATATATACATACATATATACATATACATACATATATATATATACATACATATATACATATATATATACATACATATATATATACATACATATATATATACATACATACATACATATATATATATATATATATATATATATATATATATATATATATATATATTGAATAATCATATTTTATAAATCATAGTGATGAAACTTTATTTCAATTTCGAATTGCAAATTGCATCAATGGGAAAATGTTTTATTAAAAATGTTATTTAAAAAAATTAGTATATATATATATATATACATACATATATACATATATATATAAATACATATATACATATATATATACATACATATATACATATATATATATACATACATATATATATATATATATATAAATACATATATACATATATATATATATACATATATATATATATATATATACATACATATATATATATATATATATATATTGAATAATCATATTTTATAAATCATAGTGATGAAACTTTATTTCAATTTCGAATTGCAAATCGCATCAATGGGAAAATGTTTTATTAAAAATGTTATTTAAAAAAATTAGTATACACTGCGAATTATTTTGGGTACGTATGGTACCATACCCTTGCAGGTCATAGAGGCCTGCCATCACAGGACTACGATGACAGGGGTACACTGTACCCACTGTAGGTGTAGTACCTGCGATCCTAGGTACTGCGTACTGCGGTGGGGGGGGATTATATTTATATATGTTTTGTTTTAAATGGATGTTTCGGATGGCAATCGATATGATTAATTTGATTTTTATATTTTATTTTTTATAAAATGATATTATTGTATATTATAATATATGTATATTTGATATATATATATATATATATATATATATATATATATGTGTGTGTGTGTGTGTGTGTGTGTATATATAAATATGTATATATATATATGTATATAAGTATATGTATATTAGTTATAGATAAATATTTTATTTAAAATGATTTGCATAGATGGATCAATCTGTAAAAGATAAATGATTTAAAAATATGAGTAATAATTTAACAATTATTATTAAAATGAAGAGATATTAATAATTAACTTAATTAAATTTAGTTTAATTAAGGTTAATTATTAGAATGAGTTATAAGTCAAAGTTTTGAATTATGCAAATTTTGTTGATAATATTGGTTCATTGAAAATGTCATTTTTCAACAAAGTTTTTATAAACCAAATATTATTAGATCAATTAGAAAATTGAGTCCAATGGTTTTGGGGAGAAACTTTTATCTATCAAACAAATACGTGGGTTAGGTAAAACGTGAAATTTCTCCACTTGATATCTAAATTGAAAAACGTAAACTAAAACCTCCACATTTAAATTCAAGTATGTAAATTTTGCAAAACCAAAACATGTGTTTACATTGCGTATTCTTTATGCTATTGTTTTCGGTTTTGGGTTGACTAGTGTTGACCAGTTATAGGACGTCTACCAGAGGCTTGGGGGTTATGTGATTGTGAAATCATAATGATGTTTTAATCTCGATCTTTATAAACCCAACCATGGTTATGTGATGGAATGCTCTATGCAATGTATGTAATTATTGATTGTTATAGTTAAGATTCTTATGTATGAGACACTTGACTTAACCATTTTTGGTTCATCGATCAATTATCCTTGGCTATTTTCTAGTTGCCATGATGGGACTAAAATGTTATTTTATGATGTCATGTTGTGACATGTTTGACTCAACCATTTTGGAGTCTTTGATCGGTATGATTGAGATATATTTTGGTTATTGAGAAAAAATGGATACTTTTGATTATCAGTGACGCTTCAGTTGCCAATAGAGAGCTATTGTGGTCATGATTTGCTATTGATGCTTGCTCATGGAGATTTGATGCTTTTATGCATATTTGATGTTCTTATTATGGATTATCTTTTGTGATTTTGAGATTTATGATTCCATGAGCTTAGGGTAGGTTATCTGCATGTAGTGTTGGGAAGTGGCTTGCAATGCGGGTCGGGGCCCTAAGAGGCTGCCATGGTAACTCATTTTAAGTTGGTTAATAAGTAAAAATATTCACACCTAATACTAATTGAATGAACCTAAAAAGATAATTGTTTTGTTCTTGCCCATGCCTCGAGTGCTTGTACATACTAGGATGGGAGTATAGAGAATGCATGGTTGCAACCTTGCATTCCATAGTATGCCTTATTAGTATGAGAGGATACTAGTGGCCGCATGAGGATCATAATGGACCCGTGGAGTTTAGCTAACAGCCAGGGTAACTTATACATGATATATGCGATGACACTTTCCCGCTTGCATAGTACTTTTCTACATGTCTTTGTGTGCCTCTGGGATTAGATGTTAGTTTTGTGATTGGAACCTTTGAGTTAGTATACTTTTAAGATTCTTGGACTTATATAGATTTATGCTATGTGTGTTTTGGATAGCCTATTTGGGACTTGAGATTATCTCCTCAGCACGGTGGGAGTGGACCATTTAGGTATGACGCGGTCGGGTGGTAGTGTTTTTCCACTCTTATCATTTGAGATTCATTGAGACATCATGGCTGATGCGTCTTTCGTGATGGTGGATATGTATCCTTTTATTGATGATTAGCATATGTTAGATGATGTTATCTTATGCTTTTATTTTCATGTTAGATTACTTTCTGCATATGATATAGTATATGTTAGGAGTGACATTCCTACTATGTTAATACCGATGATATCTTTGATGATTTGGAATGTTACACACGGAGGGATGGCTAAAGCCCACGATGGTCTAATGATGCTATTAACGTTTGGGAGGAACTGTGCACTTAGTTCATTATGTTTGATCTTTATGATGGATGTATATATCTTCTATGATGATGTATCATGTGTATCATGTGATTATCTTTACTTTGATGTATCATGGATTAGAATAGGATGATGTACCATATTTCACGTATGTATATTCTTTTAAGCTTTTCATACCCTATGACCTATACAATGGATGATTGAGTATTTGAAATGTAATGTATAAACATTGGACTTATCATTATTATTTCATGTGATTGTTATATTAGATGGATTCAATAATGTTAGTTGATTTAGATGTAATTCAACATTAAAAGATCCTTAAAGAATGTAACTAGTTGTGTATGTTATGTTTACTTTTAGATGGACATTGCTATTGCTTCAGTTATGGTGCATAAGTTATATGTGGTATTTACTTTTATTAAAAAAAAAAATGCTACCAAACTTAGTGAAATTTTAGGTTAATTCTTTGGATCCCTTGGTGGGGCATTACATTTGGTATCAAAGCCCGAGTTTCTACATCGGGAGCTCTAGGTATTTTGGAACAACTAGAACTTTGAACTATTATGTGTATCTCTTCAACTTGAAACTAGGTGAACTGAAGCAGAACTTGAACTATTAATTGAACATTTTTCATACTTCAACACTTAGTTTTCAAAACTAGAAATTTTACTTAAACCTAAACATAGAATTGAACTTAGTCTATTGCAAACATGTGTCTTTTGATTGTAATAGTACTTTGTACTATTGTAGGATGGTATCTGGGACTAGGTCTTCTGTTAGAGGCCGTGGTAGAGGCCATGGTCATTGCAGAGCTATTAGTGTCCATGATTCTACCTATGAGGGATCGACTCATGAAGAGAGCAGAGGAGAGCACACTAGTAGGCAGCAAGAAGAGAGCTGTAGAGAGGACCAAGCTGAGTCTGAAGAGGTTGGTTTGAGACAGATGATGCAAACTATTCTTGAACGTCTATCTCTAGTTCAAGAATAACCCAAAGCACATCAAATAGAAAAAGAGCATAGACCCAGATCTAGGAGTCCTTGGAAGGATCGTTAGAGGTCCATTATGTCCACTCAGATGAAAGATCTTTCAAGATCTAAGGTTAAGCCTTTCAATGGGCAAGGTTCTAGTTATGTGGCCGAGCAGTGGCTTATTTCCCTTGATAGAATTTTTTCCATGCAAGACTTCGACAACAATGTTAAGGCAAGATTTGTGATCACTAATTTAGAGAATTTTGGGGCCACTTGGTGGACAAGTGAGGAGAAGAAGCTAGGAATCAATATGAGCAGTGTCACATGGGAACTATTCTTAGAGAGTTTTCATGAATGATTCCTACTAGAGGAATGGAAACAGGAAAGGGCAGATGAATTTCATAATCTCAGGCATTAAGGTCTCCACAAACTCTATAGTTCATAAGTGTGGGCTTAGCTTAGGAAGCTTTGATACTGCAGTGGATCTTTGAGTCATACCCCTTGGTTCCTATGATGTGGTTTTAGGCATGGACTAGCTTGGATCTCATAGAGCCAGTATAGATTGTAGGAAGAAGATTATTATGTGCCAAGATGACCAAGGGAATGATGTGCAGATAGTTGGGATACCAAGGCCTATATCTCTATGGATGATTTCTGCTATGCAATTGAAGCAAAGTTTCTGTAAGGGATGATAGATATTTTCTATTATGGAAAATGATCTTGATGAGGAAGACTTTAGTCACCCAATTTTATAGGAGTACACAGATGTCTTTCCAAGTGAGGTTCTAGGCATGCCTCTGAAGAGGGACATTGATTTTAGTATTGATCTAATTCCTAGAGTGGAGCCTATCTCTAAAGCTCCTTATTGCATGACTACATAGGAATTTGATGAGTTACATCTTTAGCTAGAGGAACTTCTGGCCAAAGGGAGCATTCGACCTAGTGTATCACCATGGGGAGCTCCATTGCTCTTTGTGAAGAAAAAAGACAGTTCTTTGGGCCATTGTATTGATTACAAATAGTTGAATAAGGTGACTATTAAGAATAGGTATCCTCTGCCTAGGATTGATGACTTATTTGATCAGATCAAGGGAGCTACAATATTCTCCAAGATTGACCTTAAGTTAGGATACCACCAACTTTGCATTAAGGAGGATGACATTCACAAGACCGCTTTTCAAACTCACTATGGGCATTATGAGTTCACAGTGGTACCTTTTGGGTTGACTAATGCTCCATTGATTTTCATGAGTTTGATGAATGGTGTGTTTTGATCTTATCTGGATAGGTTTCTACTTGTGTTTCTTGATGACATATTGATATATTCTAAGTCTTAGAAGGAGCATGAGGAACACCTGCAGTTGGTATTACAGTGTTTGAGAGACAATCAGTTTTATGCCAATGTAGCTAAGTGCGAATTCTTCAAATTGAAGATTCAGTATTTAGGGCATGTCACTTCAAGTGATGGTATTTTACTGGATCTTGAAAAGATTTAGGTGATAATAGATTGGCCTTCACCGACTAATGTGTCAGAGATTTGTAGTTTCATGGGTCTAGCTAGTTATTATCACAGATTTGTCCAAAACTTCTCTAGGATAGCACATCCTATTACTTCTCTTCAGAAGAAAGGAAAGAAGTTCGTGTGGAAAGAGAAATGTGAGGAAGCATTTCAGAGGCTCAAGGAGCTTTTGACTAGTGCACCAATTTCAGCCATACCTAATCCAGAAGGTGATTTCATGGTGTGTACAAATGCTTCTCTTGAAGGGATTGGGGCAGTGTTGATGCAAAATGGACGGGTGATTGTGTATGAATCATGCAAGCTCAAGGATCATGAGCTAAACTATCCTACGCATGATCTTGAGTTAGTAGCAGTAGTTCATGCTTTGACAAGGTGGAGACATTTCTTGTTGGGGCATGGATTTGAGCTACACAGTGATCATCGCAGTCTTCAGTACATTTTCACTCAGCCTAATTTGAATACTCGCCAGAGACGATGGATGGAATTTCTATGTGAGTATGATTTTGAGGTTAATTACATTCAAGGAAAGGAGAATGTGGTGGCAGATGCTTTGAGTCACAGGAGACATGTGGTATCATCTATGACTCTTAGTGTGGAGTTGAGGAGTCTGATTCTTCAGGCACTTCCTATAGATTCTTGGTATCAAGAAGTATGAAGAGAGATGGATTTAGGAAGACCTTTGGAAGGTAAGTTTTTAGGTTACATTTGAGAATTAGATGGTCTTTTGAGACATCTGGGGAGGATTTATGTGCCATTACTGGATGAGCTTTGCACCTTGATTTTAGCAGAGGCCCATCGTACACCTTACTCAGCACATCCAGGTGTCAAGAAGATGCATGCTAATTTAAGACGTTTGTTCTTTTGGTCTGGAATGAAGCAATATATTTTTGATTTTGTGGCTAGGTGTCTTGAGTGTCAAATAATTAAGGTAGAACATCAGCACCCGGTTGGAATTTTGCAGCCAAATCTCGTTTCTTCTTGAAAGTGGGATATCATCTCCATGGATTTCATAGTAGGATTACCTATGACTGTTCGTTGTCATGATGCTATCATGGTCACCATTGATCGATTGACTAAGGTGGCACATTTTTCACCAATTAGGTCTTCCTATACAACATCTTCTATAGCTAATGTCTTCATGCATGACATTGTGAGATTATATGGTATTCCTAGAAAGATCATTTCTGATAGGGATTTTGTATTCACATCCGCATTCTGGACGTCATTGCAGCATGAGCTTGGAGCCCAATTAAAATTTAGTTTGGCATATCATCCAGAGACTGATGGTCAAATAGAGAGGGTGAATCAGGTTTTAGAGGATATGCTACGGATGTACGTGATGGACAGGCAGACACATTGGGAGGACTATCTCTACCTAGTGCAGTTTTCTTACAACAACAGGTATCATAGTTCTATTGGCATGGCACCATTTTAGGCATTATATGGATGTCCTTGTCATACACCCTTGAGTTGGGATAGTCTTGAGGATCGCATCCTATTGGTTCCTGAGATGCTTTGTGATATGGAGCAATAGGTAGTGTAGATCTGTGAGCACTTGACTATGGCACAAGATAGGCAAAAAAAGTATGTTGATGCTCATAGGACTGATAAGCAGTTTGCTATGGGAGATAAGATTTTCTTGAGAGTGCATCCATGAAAGAGTCTGATCCAATGTAAAAAGGGTTCTAAGCTAGCACCTCGCTTTGTGGTACCATTCGAGATTCTAGAAAGGATTGGCCCGATTTCTTACCGCCTTGCTCTACCACCCAGACTAGCTCGCATTCACGATGTTTTCCATATTTTAGTACTTCGGTAGTATATTCCTGATATTATACATGTTCTTGATTGGAATGCATTGCAAGTAGAGGATGGGTAGTTAGCTTTGGAGCTGGTTCATATTCTGGAGCAGCAGGAGTTGACCCTCAGGGGTCGAACCATCAAGCAGGTAAGGGTCCAATGGGACCCTACTGATGATTCTTTAGCTACATGGGAGGATCCAACTAGATTACAGGAGTTATATCCCTACCTGTTTGTAGGCTTCCAGGAGTAAGCCTAGTCCAAGTAGGGGTGGATGTAGTGCCTGCCCTAGTTCACATCTTTTCTGGACATTGTTGTTATTATTATCAGACTATGTTAGAATAGTTTTATGTTGATGGATTAGTGGTATTGTTTTGAGACTATTAGACATTATGTTATGGATTCAATGGATATATGATGAGATCATTTAGACTTTACATTTCATGTATGCATGATGGTCATTACATTACTTTCCGTTATTGTTGATGATTAGTTAGATGGTTTATTATCTCATGTGTTTTATTATGGATACTTACCCCATACTTGCATGTGTATGGTGTGCATGTTTTCTTATTGTATGGCATTTTTGATATGGTTAAGGAAGGGAGTCGTAATCACCTGCTAGTCGAGATCTACACGATGCACCACTTCTTGCCATTGCCTATTTAGCTTAGCTTTATATATATTGTATGTACATGCATGGTTTTTATGCAAGTTGTAGGTACTGGGTATCGACTTCCCTAAATTGCCAGGATGAACATACGCTATTGCATTATCTCAATGATAAGAGAAGGGAGATAAATTCTCAAGTCCAAATCCCAAACCCTTAAAACATTTGTCCTAGTGAGGTAGGACAAGTATCTGGATATTTTACCCACCGAATGTGTCAGATGACATATTTCATGATTTTTAACCTTTTAGACTGATTTTGTGTGAATTGCTCTATGATGGATTTTCATATTTTATCTTGGAGGTCTATGGTGAATTTTCTATTAATTAAGTCTTAATAAATAGATTTAATTAATAAATTAATTATTTGAGAAAATTAATATAAAATATCATTATCTTTGATATTTTGATTATAATTAATTAAATGAGGATTAATTAAGAATTAAATAAAAGAAAATTAGAAATTAAAATTAATAATAATTATAAAATAATAATAAAGTAATAAATAAATAATAATAATAAAAGTAATAAAAATAAAAAATAAAAGTTATAAAAATTTAAAGAGAAATTATATAAAAAGTAAATTGGAGTTATAAGCTCATTTAGGAGTTAACGCACCTTTCTATTTCTCATATGTCAACAACACGGGGGTTAGTTCATCAATTAAGCATATGGTGTCTACAACCTTATGACTCATCTAGAAAGTTGGAAAAGACACATGCTTAGTTGATGACACCTTCTAGCGATTTTTAGAGACATTCTAGGTACTTCTTGAGAGCTCTTTATATTCAGGCATTCTTAGAAGCTTAGACGTAGCATTTGGAGCATTGGAGGACTGGAGAATTTTGAAGAAGGGAGGAGCTTGCTCTGTGGATTTTCTGAGGAAGAGCGAATTAGCATCAGAATC
>CM053793.1:570095499-570102999 GCA_028749045.1 Cupressus sempervirens
GAGTAGAGAGAACGCATGGTTGCGACCTTGCATTCCATAGTATGTCGCGTCAATATGAGAGGATACTAGTGGCCAAATGAGGATCAGTACGGACCCATGGAGTTTAGCTAACTACCAGGTTAACTTGTACATGATACATGCGATGACACTTTTTGGCTTGCATAGTAAGTTCCTACATGTCTTTGTGTGCCTCTGGGATTAGATATCGGTTTTGTGATTGGAACCTTTGAGTTAGTATACTTTTAGGATTCTTGGACTTATAGAGATTTATGTTGTGTGTTTTGGATAGCCTATTTGGGACTTGAGATTATCTCCTCAGCACGGTGGGAGTGGACCACTTAGGTGCCACGCAGTCAAGTGGTAGTGTTTTTCCACTCTTATCATTTGAGATTCATTGAGACATCGTGGGTGATGCGTCCTTCGTGATGGTGGACATGTGTCCTTTCATTGAAGATTAGCATATGTTAGATGATGTTATCTTATGCTTTTATTTGCATGCTAGATTACTTTCTGCATATGATATAGTATATGTTAGGAGTGACATTCCTACTATGTTAATACCGATGATATCTTCGATGATTTGGAATGTTATGCACAGAGGGATGGCTAGGGCCCACAATGGTCTAATGATGTTATTAACAGTTGGGAGGAACCATGCACTTAGTTTATTATGTTTGATCTTTATGATGCATGTATATATCTTCTATGATGATGTATCATGTGTATCATGTGATTATCTTTACTTTGATGTATCATGGATTAGAATAGGATGATGTACCATATTTCACATATGTATATTCTTTTAAGCTTTTCATACCCTGTGACATGTACAGTGGATGATTGAGCATTTGAAATGTAATGTATAAACATTGGACTTATCATTATTATTTCATGTGATTGTTATATTAGATAGATTCAATAATGTTAGTTGATTTAGATGTAATTCAATGTTAAGAGATCCTTAAAGAATGTAACCAGTTGTGTATGTTATGTTTACTTTTAGATGGACATTGCTATTGCTTCCGTTATGGTGCATAAGTTATATGTGGTACTTACTTTTATTATAAAAAAAAAATGCTACCAAACTTAGTGAAATTCTAGGTTAATTCTTTGGATCCCTTGGCGGGGCATTACACACTAACTAAAAACAAAATTTAACTTAAATTAAATACTTAACTCAATCTTACATATATCTAAATTGAAACTAATTAATATTCCAAAATTAATTAGTATCCTACACTAATACTATCTCAAGCTTTTAATAAATTCTAATGAAGAAATTTCATTAATCTTAACATTAAGTCTAAAACTTTAACTTTGCTAATTTTATATATTTAAAATATAACTAAGCTACAAGACATAATAATCACTTAAAATTAAAACTAACCATAACATAATTAAACTAAAACTAATTATACTACATAACTTATATTTAAATGAAAACATATTTCTTAACTTTCATAAACAATAAACTAACTAAATAATTTAAGAACTTTATTTAAAACATACAAACTTACTTTAACACTAACATAAATCCTAAAACTTAAAATAACTTAAATTATCTTTAAACCAACATAAATTTAATACTAAACTAAATTACATTAAAATTTAAAATAAAATGAAACTTTTAAATAAGTAAATAAAAAAAACAACTAAACTTAATCACTTTTGATAAAAACAAACTAGCATTAAGTAAAAACTAAACTACACTAGCTAAAATTAAATTAAAATAAAACCTAAACATACTAATACAACTCATGCTAATACAACTCACTAAACACAACTAAATTGCCAACTTTACTACTAATCTAATTATTAACAATTAAAATCAGTTAAATTTCATTTAATTAAATTTACTAACATTAATAATACTAATCTTAACTAAATTAAATACTAAATAAATAAAACAAACCAACAAAAAAAAAATATTAACTAACCTACAAACTACCTACCTATACTACCTCAAACCAACCTCAACCCATGCGACACATGTCACAAAAATTATTCTCAAAGTATGCGCGCCATCCAAGAAAAATCTTCCACGCTGCCCAACAAGACATAGTGCAGACTTAAAGGCTTGAAATGAGTACGCCAAGTTTGGGAGAAGTAAAAAAATGAAGGTAAGATGTTTAATGTTGTTTTTTGTTGACTTCTTTTTTTAAAAAACAAAACAAAAGTAACTTCCCCTCACATCATTTCATGGTTGGTACGCCTAAGACCATGAGGGTGACAATAAATATATATTTTTAATAGCAAAGCTTTCCCATTGAAATTTGCCTTCTTAATTTGACATAAATGCTAGAAGCCAAGTGGTAATTTAATGCAAAATTAAGTGGGTGAGAATTTTAAGATATTTAAGATTTTTTTTTTTTTTTTACTTTAATTTTTTTTTTTGTTTTAAATAAATCAACACAATGATTTTAAAAGGTATCTTGTAAGGAATATTCCCTGTTACAAAGGGACTTTTATTTTTATTTTCTCTTATACAAAAGATAGAGAGTTTTTACTCTTTGGAGACCCCTTTTTTTTTTCTAAGTGTTATAATCTTCTAATATAGAACTTGCTAAAGGAGGCATATTTTGAGATCTATATTATTTTTTTGAAATATAGAATTAATATCATCGTCTCTATTAGACCAAGGAAAAACGTTACTGTGAATTAATTTTACTTTCCTGTTGGATTTAAAACGTGAAATTATAACGCATTGTGGGTACAATAATGTAGGATTAATTTCCATTCAAAATAAATATGAAATAAGCAAGACTAGATTTTTGTGCATGAACCTTGGAAATTACTTGACAAGATTTGAATTTAAATTGCTTATTTATCTACCACCATTTTATCCAAATAACATAATATCATTTATTTACTTATTTGTTATTTTGCCTTAACATATTTGCACTTGAAAATCACAAAATTTAACATCATCATTCTATCTGATCTTGATATTCATTTCTATAACTGAAAGGAAATTATGAAAATTTCATAAGGACGATATCACTCAAATACTATTTTCTTATTGACAACCTGATTCAAGGGCTCAGCTGGGAAAGAACTAGGAAGAAAACCTAGTGTCGTTACTATTACAAAAAAGTTTTTAAAATATAATTTTCATAGGATTTCAATCCCAAATTTTCAACAATCAAATAATTTCCTTCATGTCCCTCATCAAGGGATCCATATCATTTTCTGTAATACATTGCTAAGATCGTGGAGAAACATACTCTGATAAGGTGTCAAACAAGCATGACCAAGAGACAAAATCAAACATGCATATTCATACTAGGTTTTCACAACAGGATTCACAATGAACCAAAATTAGGGAAAGGTGGATTTTTCCAACAGGAGATGTCAGACACCACCATAACCAGGTGCCCAATCAGGGCTATAACTCAAGAACTTCCGTTCTTCCATTCTTACATGCCAAAACTCATACGTGATTTTTATTGACAGGTAGGGGCCCATAACACCCTACCCTCTCTCCCTGTTCTCATCCTGAGAAGAGACTCTACACTATTGGAGTCTAACTAAAAAGACCTTTCTCGAAATTGGCCACTTCTACCCTCTCCAAGGGTGAGTAATGCCAAAACACCCATACAAGAAAACTTTGAAATTCAAACAAGAATATCAAAGAAAAGCATTCAAGAAACATGGTTTCAATCTTTCCCAACATACCCACCATACATACAAGCATCTAAATAACAACACAATAGCATAAGCATGAAACAAGCATGAAAAATCTGAACAAGGGAGATGAAGAATTCCTACCTTCACAAAGAGGTAATGGCAAATGAAAAAACTGAGAAGAGCTTTCTCTTCCTTCCTTCAATCTTCCAAGACTCCTCTCTAAAAGTAGAGATTAGGTAACAACCAAAACTACTCCAAAAAGGGCCTCTAAATAAGATCCAAATTCAATTGCCAAAAAGGGCAATAACTTCCACCACTCACCTACAAATCTAGAATTTTCTAACTCAACCAATCCTAAGGTTAACCACTAAGTGGAGTTGAGGTTATGTAACTCATGATAACCACTTCCAATTTTCGCACAAAGGCAAAAATAGACTTTTTGAGTGACCTCAAAAGTCAACAAAAGGAGCTTAGGGGGTGGAAAATGCCCCCAACCCATACACATACCCCTTGGGTATAAAAATTTCATGTTTTAAAGGTCTTAGGAATTGATTTGGAACCAAACAAAAGCTAGAAAAAATTTAGGACTATCTAACAACTCCAAAATGCAGATTAAGCACTAATCTAGATTAGGGTGACTAAACTCGATTAAGAAAAAAATTAGTGAAAAAGGTTACTAAATTAGTCCAATTTAGGTCCAAAGGTTACACAACTAATCCTAGCTAGCATGCTAGAATGCTTAAGTAATTCACGATTGTCAAGTGACACCATAAGAACACAATTACGAAACATTAACATTTACTGATCACGGAAAGATACATTCATACATCTCACAAAATAATTAAGTTACGAACAACAAAGTTTCCACAATAGCACATAGGGATCAGTTTTGTTCTTCCATTGGGTTTTCTGGCTAAAATATCCTGCACACTCATTGCACACATCAGTAGTTCCATAAAATCACATGCACATATGTATATACGTATCAGGATGTCACATAAATCAAAACATACATCTTTCAAATCAATCAGGGTTTCTCTCCTCTTGCTCATATTCTTAATGATTACAATTTCATAATCAAAGTGTTAATCCTGTATTTACTTATTTCATCAACATACATGTTCATAAAACATTAAATGACGAACTCAATATATCCGAAAGTAAACATCACACAACGTGAAATAATATAATATATTCAAAGCATTAGATAATGTCTTGACATCTTGAGTCATAAGTATCAAAATAATAAGGTATCAACTATGCTACGAAGGGTTAGGGCGAGGCCTCACAATAAAATACAAAAAACTCATTATAGGAAAACACATACAAAATCAAATCAAAAGGGTTAATGTGATGAATTACGTCATCTGACGCATTCAGAGGGTACTCAACTTAGATACTTGTCCTAATTTCCAATTAGGACAAATTGCTTAAAAGGGTTGGGATTTGGACTTGAGAATTTATCTCCCCTCTCTTACCATTGAGATAATGTGATAGGGTACGCTCATCCTAGAAATTTAGGGAAGTCGATACCTGGTACCTACAACTTGAAAAAAACCATGCATGTACATACTATATATATGTATATATATATATATATATGATAAGCTAAACATGCAATGGCAAGAAGTGGTGCATCATGTAGATCTCAACTAACAAGTGACTATGACTCCCTTCCTTAACCACATCAGAAATGCCATCCAATAAGAGAAAAAATACACACACCATACACATGCAAGTATGGGGTAAGTATCCATAAGAAAACACATGTGATATAAACCATCTAACTAATCAATAACTTAAAATAATGTAATAATCATTAGGCATACATGAAATATAGAATACCAAATGATCTCATCATATAATAAACTAAATCTGAAATGATATCTGATAATCTCAAAATAATGTTACCAACAATCATCATCATTAAACTATCATAAAAGAGTTTGGAAACAACAAAAAAATGCGAACTAGGGTAGGCACTACATCCATCCCCACTAGAATTAGGCTTACTCCTGGAAGCCTGCAAGAATGACAAAACTAAGATACTCACTGCGAGGGTCCCATTGAACCCTTTCCCCCCGTAAGAGGATATGACTCCACTAAGAACACTACAATACACTTAGACCAATACGATTTTGGTTTAATAGTAAATTGAAAATCACATTGATCCAACATCCATTCTTTTAACAACCACTAAAATAGATTCCCTAAACACTCTAAACAAGAGCAACATAATGCTTGCAAAGATAATCAAAGACATACTACCTTAATACATAGATAAAAGATACATGTTTTGAAAACACAATAAGTTTCAATTTTTAGTTTTGCCCATGTTTAGGGTTTTAGTATAATTTCAATTTTGAAACCTAAGTGTTGAAGTATGAAAAATATACAAGTAACAGTTTAGGTTCTATTTTAGTTCACCTAGTTTCAAGTAGTTAACAACTAGTGGCATTTCAATATACCCAAAGCTCCCAATGTTGAAACTCGAGCTCTGATACCAAATGTAATGCCCCGCCAAGGAATCCAAAGAATTATCCTAAAGTTTCACTAAGTTTGGTAACTTTTTTAAAAAAAAATGAAAGATAAACCATTCATATCAAACACATAGTAGCAGAAGTAATAACATAAAATCAACTATAAGCATACAAAACAAGTTACATTCCTTAAGGATCCCAAGATGTTGAGTTACATTTAATCTAATTAATACTAAGTCTAACCACAATCACATCCACATGAAACAATAAATAGAAAGTCTAATGTCCACAATATACATTTGTTTTGAATGCCTCTTGGCAATTAAATTCGGAATGCTCAATCATCCATTGTACATGACACAGGGTATGAAAGGCTTAAAAGAATATACATGTGTGAAAATAAAGTACATCATCATACTAACTCTAATCCATGATGCAATAACATAAATGAAACCACAAATCATACATGATACATTATCATAGGAGATAACCATAACTTACAAACATAACTAACTAAGTGCATGGTTCCTCCCAACCGTAAATAGCATCATTAGACCATCATGGGCCCTAGCCATCCCTCTATGCGTAACATCCCAAATCATCGAAGAGATCATCAGTACTATCATAATAGGAATGTAAATCCTAGAACATACTACATTATATGTAGAAAAGAAATCTAACATGCAAAGTAAAGCATAAGATAACATCATCTAAGATATGCAAATCATCAATATAAGAAACATACTAGTTAATACATCCATCATAAGATATATCATCTATTATAATGACCCAATAATAGAATGAAGATAAATACCAACCAAGAATACTCTAACCACGGTGTCTACAGATGAATCTCAAATGGTAAGAGTGAAAAAACACTACCACCCAAACGCATGGAACCTAAATGGTCCACTCCCACCACATTGAGGAGATAATCTCAAGTCCCAAATAGGTTATCAAATCACATAGCACAAATACTTTCTAAGTCCAAGAATCCTAAAAGTATACTAACTCAAAGGTTCCAACACAAAACCAACATCTGATCCCAAAGGCACACAAAGACATGTAGGAAACCTACTATGCAAACGAAAAAGTGTCATCGCACGGATCATGCTAGAGTTATCCTGGTAGTTTCTCAATAGACCCTGACTCCCTAGTGATCCCTATGTGGCCACTAGTATCCTCTCATACAAATGAGGCATACTATAGAATGCAAGGTCGCAACCAAGCGTTCTCTCTACTCCCATCCTAGTCTATACTAGTACTCAAGGCATGGGAAAGAACAAAAAATTATCTTATTAGGTTCATTTAATCCCCATTCAGTGTAAATGTTTTCACTTATTAAAACAACTTACAATGAGTTACCCTAGCAGCCACTTAGGGCCTCGGTCCC
>CM053793.1:570762999-570840499 GCA_028749045.1 Cupressus sempervirens
CAATCTCAATATTGCTCTCTGCATAAAATGCCTTAAACCTGATGTGATATCATCCCTTACAACTATCCCAACCGATTTGGATCAGTTTAAATGCCTAGTTATTCCTAAAACTCATTAAATCTTATTTCCCCCAAAAATGAAACTAACCATTGGGATTGAAATATTTGAATTTCCCAACTTACAATTTATTGAATAAGACAACTAATTAAACCACTAAACTTTTCTATTAGGTCCTCAAGACTAATTTAACCAATCCTAGACTTTTCTAAGTCTCCCAATGACCTACTTAACTCCAATATGCCATTATTCCCATATTTCACTATCAAAGATCGTAAGGTCCTTAACAAGCCCTTTAGGATTCATTAGATTTTTATGATCCTTAAAGCCTTCTAAGGCCATGATTGTCTTCAACACATGAAAATTGATTGGTTTAAACTCTTCCTTCTCTCTAATCCATATTTTGTCTTCTTTAGGGATCCTTGCATGTTCTGATGCTCTTGTATCACATAAGTTTGCCTAACAATGGAAGCCAAGGATCTAACCATGCATGTATTGGCACACTCTTCCTAAAAGGATCCCAAGTATCTACTGTTTCTGTTAAATTGTGCATCACTATATGATTCATAACGCTATAAAGTATTGAAGCTTGTGGTAACTTCTCCCATGTCTCTAGAAAACATAACATAGGTTTAGGGTGGTCCCTTGGCTCCCAAGAATTTATAGGAGTTATTCTCACTACTAGAAGAATAAGTTCAATGAAGAGTTGAATGTAAGGAGTTAAAGAAGAAAGTTTTGCTTGTTTATAAATGCCATAATCACGAGGCTCATTCCCTTGCAAAAGCCTCTAGCACAATGACATTACCTCTAAATTGTACAAAGGATGTTGAAGTGGTTCCCAACCTTGAAACACTCTTATAAGTAATGACAAAGAAAATGTAGATGCAATACATTTATTACTATTATTTATGTATATGTATGTGTGTGTGTATGTATATACATATAATACATATCTATATATATATGTGTGTCTATATACATACACACACATATGTGTGTGTCTATGTTTTTGTGTATGTATGTATGTATGTATGTATGTATGTATAGAGAGATTTGGCACAATAGAAAATTTGATCCAACTACATACATATTCCAGAATCCAAATATAATAAAACAATAAAACTCACTTGACCCATGCTAGGTGACTTGCCTCAAGTTCTTGTGCAAAAATAATGCAGACTAGGAAAAATGGGCATAGTTTACAAGACATTTTACAAAAACATATCATAGCAGATATTTTTAGATAGAAATAAGCCATAAACTAGTTAAATTTTTCTATTTGTTGATTAGTTGGGTTCATTAAAAATTCCTACCGAACTATCATCAGATTACACACATGAATGAACAATGAGCTTTTTCCAGTTAGCAGGATCAAATATAACTTTCCAAGGTGATAAAATTGCATAGTAGATGTATGTGTGTGTGTGTGTGTGTGTGTGTGTGTGTATGTCTATATATATAGACACAAATATATAAAGAGAAGCTTCTCTCTATACACATACATACATACATACATAAATATACATACACATATGTGTATATGTATGTATCTATACACCTACATATATATAAAGAGAAGCTTCTCTATTTACCTATTGGGGGAAATATAGAGAGATACATGTTTAGAAGGGAAAAAATAAACATTTACATAGGTACCTCTTCTCCCCTTGAAGAAAATTTTAGAGAAAGGGAATGAATATCACAAGGGTACAACACAACAATGAAATGAAGTGATTACAAGGGAACATAAACAAAATCCTAGATCTTCAATGATCTGCACCCTTATTCAAAGCTTTCCACTCTCTTGCATTGGTAAATCTCCATAATTGGTCAAAAAAATGGGGAATGATTAATGTCTTTTTTTCTCTTTTATTTTTAGTAGTCCATAATCCATAATCCACAAGATCTCTCTCTCTCTCTATATATATATATAGATACATACATACATACATACATACATATACATATAGGTGTGTGTGTATGTATGTATGTATATATACACATATATGTATATATATACATTAATACATAAAGATACATATACATATATATACATACATATATATAAATATATATACATACATATATATATATATATACATATATATATATATATACATATATATACATATATATATATACATATATATACATATATATATACATATATATATACACATATATGTATATACATTTATACATATATACATACATATACACATACATATATACATACATATATAGAGATACATGCATGAAAAGAACAATAAACTTTCTAAGATTTTATAACTTTTCAATAAAATTAAAGTTTTACAAGAAAATACACTTGAAGAATTGTTAGCTCAGAAGCAACAATATGGTGTTTAAATAGTATAGAAAGTGCTTGATTTGAGAGGTCCACAAGTGAGGATGTTGAAAACTCTTGAAAAATTGAATGCTGAAATGAAAGCTATTGATGATCAAACACCTATGCCAAAGTTACGACACAATGTTAAGTTGATTTTAGATATCATAGAGGAAGATATTTAGAAGTTTGATAATCAAAATTTAAGGCATGAGACAGAAGGACGAGCAGCTTTAGAAAGAGAATACACAATAGAAACAACAACTAGGCAATGCAGAGGATATTATGGGAACCACTATATATAATCTAGGAAAGTATTGTGGTAGGTACTATGACATTGAAATCACTTGCAAGTGTCTTTAGGAATTTATAGTCCAAATATTGGTAGGACTACAAGTTGTGCAATTTTTCATGTAATGCATTTTCATTTTCTTGTAAGAGCATTTCAAGTATTGACATACTCTCCCTACAATGATACCAAGTATCTACTTCTTATAAGAGTGCTTCAAGGTTGGGAACCACTTCAACATCCTTTGCATGGTTTAGAGGTAATGTTATTTTTGCAGAGGCTTTTGTAAGGGGATGAGCCTTGTGATTATGGAATTTACATAGAAGTAGAACTTGCTTCTTCAATTCCTTAAACTCAACTTTTCACTAAAGTTATTCTTCTAGCAACAAGAATAGATGGTACAAATTCTTGGGATCCAAGGTACAATGAACCTATGCTACATTTTTTAGAGACATGGCATAAGTTACTACTCACTTAAATACTTCATAACATTCTAGATCATATAGTGATGCCCAAATTAATGGTAGCAGCAGATACTTGGGATCCTCGCAGGGAGAGTGTGCTAATATATGCATGGTTACATCCTTGGTGACCATTGTTGGGCTAGTGAATGGAGCCTTTATATCCTTGGCTACCATTTTTTTGATGGCATATAGATTTTTATTGTTTTATTATTTGGATTCTAAAATATGCATGCAACTGGATCAATTTTTATGTTGTGCTACGATGTATAAGAACCTTAAAAATATCTCTTTATGTATATAAAGATATACATGTTTAGAATAAAATAAAGAGATACATGTTTAGAAGGAAAAGAAAGAGATACATTTTTAGAAGGAAAAGAAAGAACATTTGCATAGCCCCTTGAATAAAATCGCAGAGCAAGGGCATGGAGATCACAAGGGTATGGGAGGGCAACAAAATCATACAACAAGGGCACATAAATGAAATGCAGAGATCACAAGGGAATGGAAATGAAATTCACCAATCACAAGGGCATGAAAACTTTCAGAGCTCTCCAACCCTTTTTGGAACTCTCCACCCTCTTTCGCATGTAGCTCTCACAATCAAAACAAACAAGGAATTGTTTATGTTGCATTTTTTCTTTTTAATACTCACAGATGTGTCAGAATTATGATGCCAACATTGGTATTGCAACAATGTTGGGGAAAATTGCAAAAAGAAAAAAGAAAATCACCACAAATTACACCATTGTTGTAAATTGTCCTCGCAATTTGAGCCCAAATATTGTAGTGGGATCTCAATTAAAGCTAAAGCATAATATGGAGGTTTCTGATTTCTTAGGTACTTTGAATCCTAAAGACCTGATTGATTGGATTGGTAAATTGGAATACAACATTAAGCTAGAAAATATTAGAAATCTACTCAGAGTGAGATTGACATTGACTAAGCTAAAGGGATATATTGCTTTTGGTGGAAGGAATTATAAAGAGATAGAGAAGAGGAAGGTGAAATGAATATCACTCATTAGAGACTGATGGTGACAAAACTAAAGGCTAAGTTCATCCTTGTTGATTATATACTTGAGTTTTTTAAAAGATTGTAAAATCTAAAGTAAAAGAATATATTTTTGAAGGATTATACCGAGGAGTTCTACAAGCTGACTATTCGGTCTAGACATAGAGAATTGCCTAAGAAGATGGTAACTCAATACATTAATGGTTTGATATTTAATATTCAAGATAAGGTTGGTATGCTAAATATTGATATGGTTGAGGATGTTATTAGTATGCTATGAGAGCAAAAGTGAAGTTAACGGGAAGTCATCAAGGTAATTCTAGAGGAAATGAAAAGAACGAATATTTGAATAAGAACAAATAAATTGTTGAAGATGAACCAAAACTTTTTGAATAGAGGTAGATAATAGAAAGAAGTTCATTTAAGGGTACTTTCTACAAATATGGTGAAGAAGGACATAGATCTTTTGAATTTCCTAAAGTTGGTGACAGAAGAACTACATTAAAGGGGTTAAAGAATCAATAAATGAACCTAAATGAATGGAGATACTTTGTTGATTCATAGAGTATTACTTGGCAAGAATGTGTTGGAACCTTGGAAAGTCTAGAGGTAAAATTCGCAATGTGATCGTGGATGGCGGTAGTACTAATAACCTAGTTATGAAGAGAGGGTTCATGTAAGGACCCTCCTCGTATGTAATTATTAAATATGAATTTTCTTGTTAAATATGTTCTAGGAGATTTGAATGGATCTGGAGTAATGTTCTATGTTGTGAAGGTTCTAATGAAATTAAGAAGTAGTTGACACATCCATGTTTTAAATACTCAGTGATTCAAGAACTTCTTCATTAACTCAACTATTTAAACATTGAAATTTCACTAACAATGCTATGAGGCATTTTCACCTAATGATAAGGGTGTTGATTTTGATATCTCGATGATTAAGTTGTATGCTTTAGATAGTTCACTATTCTTTAATTGGTGTTGTTATGATGATTAGGTGTATGCATGCCTAATGATGATTATTCTGGTACTTTAATATGAATTAACGAATAAGTTATGTTGTATTGATTATGTGATTCAGATGATTAAATATGGGTAGAAATGAATTAAATAGTTGATTATATGAAAGATTCATGTTTTGATTTATGTAACTATACAGATAAGTTTTGAATTTATTTATGTTATTTTCTTGAGCTACTAATGTGTGCAATGAGTGTGCAATATACTTTAGCCAGGAGACCCAACGGAGGAACGAAATTGAACCCTATGTATCAATTGTGGAAACTAGGGTTAAATCTGATGAAAGAGGTAAACCCCATTTTTCTATATTTTATTTGTGTCGAGGATTGAATAAATGTCTCATTCTATAATCAGTAAATGCTAATGTTCATAATAGTGTTTTTATAGTGTCATTTGATACTTGTGAATTGTATATGCATTCTAGCATAATAGCTAGAAGTAACCGAGTAATCTAAAGATCTAATTTTGATTAGAGTAGTGACCTCTTTGCTAATTAGTTAGTACTGAGATTATTTACCCCTTATTAGGATTAGTGATTTATCTACTTTTTGAAGGTTGTTAGTATATCCTCAAATATTCCTAGCTTTTGATAGGTCTGTAGTTAATCCTAAAGGCCTAAAAACATTAAATCTAAGTAGCCTAGGGGTAAGCGTAGGGGTTGGGAGTATTTTCCACCCCCGTAGCCTCTTTGGTTGACTTTTATGGTCACTCAAAAACCCTACTTTTGGTTGATTACGAAAATTGATTGTCTCCTCCATGAGTTGGTGACTTTAACTCCACCTTGATGTTTACCTAATGTCTAGTTGAGTTAGGATCATATTAGAGGCATGTTTGGGAAAAGTTTTGGTTGTTACCCAATCTCTAGTTTTTAGAGACAAGTTGGAAGGGAAAGGAAGGAAAAGCTCTTATCAACTTGTCATTCAACCATAACTCTTTGTGAAGGTAGAGTTCTTCACTCTTGGATCATATTCTTCATATTTTTCATGATTTGATTCATGCATAAGGCATTGTGTTGTTCTTTGGATTGCTTGTATGTGTGTTGAGGTTGTTTGGGAGGGATCTTAACTTGTTCTTGAGTGTCATTCTTAAGCTTTTCTTTGAATTTTGAGAGGATTTCATAGGGATTATTTTGGCATTACTTAGCCTTGGATAGGGAAGAAGTGGCCAAGTATGGGGGAAGGGCCTTAGTTTGACCTCAATAGTGTAGAGTCTCCTCTCATGGTGAGAAGAGGGCAAGAGGGTAGGGTGTATGGGCCCCTTGGCATCACATATATTGTATTAAAATTTGTATTCTTGAAAAAGGGAAGGAATGAAAACCCTTATTATATTGGCCTCGAAAGGAAATTTGTCAAAGAATGGAAGTTCTTGAGTTTTAACCCCAAAAGGGCTATGTTACAGTATGGTGATTGATGTCTCCTATTGAGAAAATCCACCTCCCCCATAGTCTGGTTCTATGTTGAACCTATTGTGCAAACATGGGTTGGGAATGCATTCTTGAATTGTTTATCATAATATGTTGTTTCACCTCTGGGTTAGTTCTTGTCCTTCCCATGAATTCCTTGATACATTGAAGATATTGAAAAGGATCTCTTGTGAAAGACCTAGAAGAGAATTCATTTGAATTGTAACATTATGTAACATGTATTTAAATTTGGATGTAATTGGCAAGGATGTTAGGTTTTCTTAATGATTCTTTCCTGATGGAGCCTTGAACTAGGTTGAATAATAGAAGAGAAAAATATTGAGTAATGTTCCTTGCTTAAGAGAAGTTCCAATGTATCATTAAAATGTGGTTTTCAATAAGCTCTTTCATTGTAATTTTAATCTTTGTTTGGAAATGAATCACAAGGTTGTCTAGAATGCTACCTTATATTATAGTGAAAATTTTATTCCCTTGTATAAATGATGGAAAGATACTACTCTAAATATGATTTGTGGATTTTTATATGAGATCAAGTGAAATGAATGATGAACATAATCCTTCAATTAATCTACTTTAGATATGATAAAAATTGCATAGAATCCTACCATAATTATCAAATAGATTTAAGGAATGCACTTTTAGTTTCGTAAGCCATATGAAACATTAGGAATTATAACTCCTAGGTTATATTATCAATGTGTTAGCCTTTCAAAATATGATTCAACTTAGAGAAAATTAATGCAGCTTTACATATCATCTCAAAGAGAGGATTCATATACTTTAAACAAAAAGGAGGAGCAAGAAAATTTCTCAAAACACCCACCTACATGATGCTAGAAATTGTATGGGAGAAATAATTAATTCCCTTGCTGAGACAAAGAATATTCCTTATTGATTCACTTGGAAAATTTAATTTTCTAAATTTATATAATATCAAAATGATTTATAAGAAATTAAATAAATATCCTAAAAGACTATCTACATAACTTTAAACCTAACTCTTGTTCTTACCTAGAAAACTTTTATACTTAATTCCTATCTTACTTCTCCCATCCTAGGCGATTTGATAAGCTTTCATGAGATTACTTAAAATGCATCACATATCCATGAAGTTTTTCATGATAGTAAGGTTGGTAGATGTGATTAGGGGTAGATTTGTGTGGAGATAGGTTGTATTAAAGTCCCCATCTCTTCATACTTCCTTTTTACCTCCTAGTTCTTTTTTATTCCTCCTTGTCTTCCTAGGTGTACTTCTACTTGGGAGGAAGATAAGACATATTTGCAGGTCTTGGATCATGTGATGAGCCCTTTTGAGGGTACGTGGATCATTGGAAAATTATAGGTTTTGCTTGCTTGAAAAGGTGGATAAAATATCCAAATCATATACTCCTAGCCTTAAATTTCATTCTACCAAGAGTTCACCAAGCATACCTTGAGGGTAAAGGCTGTCTTGGGTAGCACATATATGTCTTGGGATAGTGTATAGCCTTGTGAGGCCACCCAAAAAGTGTTTGAGAAGTGGGGGTGTGGAGTTAGGTAGTGGGGGTTAAGTTTATTGGTAAGGGGTTTGAGGTAAGTTAGATTTGGCATGTGTGTTAGTTTGCTTTGTTGGGTAGAAGGTAGGTGATAAAGTTAGTAAGTGTTCTTTTTGTTTTAATGTAGAATTTAAATTCAATTCTTAGGTTAGTATAACTTTTTAGGTTGGATGATGTTAGAAGTTATAGTTAGATGTTAGAAAGAATGATAAGATGTAGGGGAGTTAGTAGGGTAGTTAAGGGATTAGATTAGTTATATTTTACATTAAAAAAATTTAAAAAAATTAAATTAGTATGTCTTTTTAACATTAGGATATGCTAATATGTTTTAAAGTTTAAGGTGCAGGGATTATTTTAGAATATTAATGTTAAATGTTAGTTAGTTCTAGTTATTTGTTAAATTTTAAGTTAGGATTTGATTAGTAGAGGTTGAAGTTAGGTGGAGTTTTAAATCAATTAGCTAGTATGACATGCTAGTAAATGTTAGTTTTATTTCACTGTATTAAATTACTTCAATTAGGATGTTTTAGTATTTAGTTGATGATTATTTGAGTTGAGTGTATAATTAAATTATATTATACGTTTTTATTATCATTTTTGTTAGTAAAATTGAGCTTATTATAATGTGATTATTAATTATTTGTATGAATTAAATTAAAGTGGTTTCCATTTATTTAATATGGTTAGAATTATTTTAATGTTAATATGTTAATTAATTAATTAATTATTTATTTTAATCTAATTTTTAGTTCTATTATTACTTGATTGGAAATGTTCTATTTTCAAATAGATTGTAGATTGAAACAAATTATTATTGGAATAAAGTTTACATAATTGCAAGGGAGACATTATTTTAGTTAGAGGGTACTTTACTTATAGTCTCGAATAATTTGATTATATTATTAAATTGGTCGTTCAAATAAATTGGTTAAATTGTTAAGTGATATTTTGCCTGGTAAAATTATTATGGATTAAAGTTAATAGGATGTAAATTTATTGAATTCATGTTTCTTCTATTGTTCTAAAGATGTAAGAATCTATGGGTAAATATTTATTATAAAAAAAAAAATTTCTCGTGTGTTTTGCCCTCGTATTTTGGGCATGACAGTTCAAAAACTTCGTTTGAAGAGAATCAAACATCCTTTTCCTTATAGGGTTGGTTGGTTACAAGATGAAAATGTTTTGGAAGTGAGGGAGAAAACTCTTATTGATTTCCTAATTGGGCAATATAAGGATCAAGTGTTGTGTGATATTGTGGACATGAGTAGTTATGACATATTGCTTGGTAGACCTTGGGAATATGATTTTGGGGTTATGCATGATTATGTCAAAATGTGTTTAATATTGAGAAAAGTCATGGGAAGCATTCCCTAATTTCTTTGCAGAATGAAGAACTTGGTAGAGGAACCTAAGTATTAGTAGCCAAGTTGAGTTGAAGGATTTTTAAAGGGTTAGAGATCAGTGTGGAAAGTAGATGTATTGCACAGTAAATATAGTTGTAGGAACAAAGTGATAGAAGTGGAACAAAGAAAAGAGTGTAGAAGTTGATGTGGTGGAGGACATATATGTGGAGAACAAGTTCATGGTTTATGTGTTGAACCGTAAAATATGTTCTTTCATCTATTAAGAACATATTTTTTCTCACTTAGGGTTTCTGATGCAAGAAAATCCTAAGGAAGTTGGCAATCTTGTATGAGGAGGCTTCATGCTTAATTTTGTGGCCTTACATGGTTAGGGATCTATACAAGGCATATTGGGAAACCTTGTCCTGATCATGCATAGACCTTAGAGTTTTCTATTAGGATTTAACCAAAGATAGAAATAAAAATTAAATTCAAATATACCCAATATTAGAAAATAATAGATGCCATAAAAGAGAACACAAGACACAAAAGTTTAATGTGGTTCACCTAATCCATGGGCTATATCTACCTCATTACAATCTATAATCCGTTACAGCTCAATACCATTGCAAGAACTAATTTTTATATTACACCTTATGAAAAATCCCTTACCTTAAGACCTTTTTATACAATCCTTTTTCCACTTACAAAATTAGGGCTAAAATAATATAAAACATAGTAGATGACACCTTTTACAATATAAGGTCATTTTTGGCTTTGGGGCCACTGCCTCCGAAAACCTTAGTAGAAATAATCTAGAGGGAAATCACATCAAATAAACCTCTAAGTCTAATTAGGCTCCACATCACAAAAATCTCTTACTTGGAGACTGATCAGATTGCATAATAATAACCTCCCACTTGGAGACTGATCACAACACTTTTAAACATGTAGCTTTTACTAGAATATCAAAACATCTGGACTATGTTGTTCTTTTATTTTGTTCATTCTAGAAGACCAACTGATGTTGCAGAGGAGTTCAACTTCTCCCATGTCACTACCTTTGTAAACATATCTACTAGATTTTTAACTATATGTATCTTATCTAGCTTTAACTATCCATCATCCAAAATTGACCGAATGAAATGGTACCGCAATTATATGTGCTTAGTCTTTGAATGTAGAGCTGAACACTTGGCAAGATAAATGGAACTCTGACTATTTGTAAACAAATAATTATCCTTTTGAGGGTGTCCTAATTCTTCCATGAAGAACTAAAGCCATATCATCTCCTTGGCTGCCTCTACAGTAGCAACATACTCTACCTCGATAGTGGATAAATCATTAACCTTTTGCAACCTAGAAACCAAGCTCACTGCTACCCCACCAACAATAAATACATAACATGTAGTACTCTACCTAGTATCAATATCTCCTTCCAAATCTAAGTCAACATGTCCTTGTAAATCAGTAGTAGATCCCCCAAAATGTAGACACTTATTGGATGTTCCTCTCAAATATCAGAGAATTCATTTAACTACATTCCAATGCTCAATTCTTGGATGACTCATATACTTGCTAGTATAACTCCCACTACATGTGCAATATCTAGCCTAGTGCATACCATAACATACATGAAGCTTCCTACAACTTAAGAATAGGATACCTTGCACATCTTATCCTCCTTGTCTTGTGTCTTTGGACACATGTCCTTAGTCAACTTCAAACAACCAAGTATAGGTGTGCTAACAACTTTAGCATTCTCGATAGAGAAATGTTGCAACACCTTCTCAATATAATCAACCTAAGATAAAGTTAATTTCTTGTTCTCTATATTTCTACAAATCTTCATACCAAGTATTTTTTTTGCTACACCTAAATCCTTCATAGAAAATTCATGTGCTCCAAGGATTTGTTTTAGCCCCTTAATGTGATCCATGTTAGACCCAGCTACAAGCATATCATCAACATATAAACATAAAATAATGTAGCTATCACCATCCAACCTCTTAAAATAAACATAATGATCTAAATGACATCTGCTATATCGATTCTCATGCATAAACATGTCAATTTTTAGATACCATTGCTGAGGTACTTTCTTTAAGCCATGTAAACTTTTCTTCAGTCTGCATACTAAGTTCTCCTTACCTTTGACCTCAAATCCTTGTGGATGTGCCATATATATCTCTTCATCCAAATCACCATGATGAAAAGCTATTTTAACATCAAGCTACTCCAAATGTAGATCTTTAGTAGCCACAATACTTAAAACAATGTGAATAGAAGTCATTTTAACAACAGGAGAAAATATCTCATCAAAATCAATGCCTCTCTTTTGTGCAAATTCTTTTACCACTAACATGGCTTTAAATATTTTCTTACCTCCATTCTCTTCTTTCAACCTATAAACCCACCTATTCTATCAAGCTTTTTTACCTGTAGACAACTTGCATAAATTCCATGTCTTATTTCTTAGCAAAGAGTCAATTTCTTCTTTCATTTTAGACTCCCTCAAAATCTTTGTATGCACCTGCATAGCTTCATCATAACATTCAAGTTCACTAGCATTAGTAAGTAAAATAAAATATTTTTGGAGGTCTACTTATACTTTTTGACCATCAAACATTCAATAGGGTCATGTTATTTTTTCTTTTGATTGTTGGAACATTAGCTTTTGGATTATCATCCAACACTATATAATCATCTTCTTTCTTTTCATGTTGCTGCAACACATCTTTGTACGAAACTTTCTCATTAAATATGACATTCCTACTTCTTACGATTTTATTATTTAAAAATCTAAAATCCTATAACAAAATTCATTAATCTCATATCCAACAAATACACATTTCTTTGACTTAGCTTCTAGCTTGGTACTATTTTCAGAATCTATATGATAAAATGCTTCATAGCCAAAGGTTTTGAGAAAAGAATAACTCACTTTCTTACTAGTCCATGATTCCTCTAGAATAACACAACCCAAGGAGTAGAGGGACCTCTATTAATAAAATATACAATAGTATTGATAGCCTTTGCCCACATATATAAAGACAACCCTGCATGTAACCTCATGCTTCTTACATGCTCTATTATAGTCCTATTCATCCATTCAACCACACCATTTTCCTATGGAGTCCTTAGAAAAGATTTTTGTCTATGAATATCATTAGCAAAGAAATAATCATCAAATTCATGACTACAATGCTCACCACCATTATTATATTTGGGACATTTTAATTTCTTTCCAATCTCATTTTCAACCAAGCATTTCCATTTCTTAAAAGTTTGAAATACATCAAATTCCAATCTAAGGAGATAAACCCATAATTTTTTAGTTACATCATCAATAAATGTAACATAATAATAAAAGCCACCAAGGGAAGATACCTGAGCTGGTCCCCATACATTGGTATACACAAGCTCTAATCTCTCACTTTTGTTTTCCTTCCTAGTCTTCAAAAAACTCACTCTCTTTTGTTTTCCATACACATAACTTTCACAGAAATCTATATTGACACATTTTAGTTCTACTAAAAATTTCTTTGAATGAAGTACTTTCATACCTTTCTCACTCATGTGCCCAAGTCTATTGTGCCACAACATTGTATTAGACTCTACAATAGCTATTTGTTCTACTTGCTCAACTGCAACAACTATTCTTGAACATTCATTAATTCTCTAAACAATCAAAGTAGAAGGAACAATATGACCTATACAAAGATATAAGTTACCTACTTTCACACCTTTTGCTAGTACAAGGGAACCTTTTGAAACCTTTCAATTCTTATCTTTAAAAGTAATTACACAGCCCTCATCACTGAGTTGCCCTGCCAAAATTAAATTTCTACTCATCCTTGGAACATGTGTTACCTCATGTAGTAGCCAATTATTCTCATTATGAAACTTAATCTTAACTTTACCCTTTCCAAAAATCCAACAAGGTTCACTATCCCCCCAAATAAACAAGCTCAAAATCCTCTTGGATATAGAAATAACCTCTATCAGGTGTAGCATGAAATGAATCACCAAAATCTAAAACCCCATGAATCATCAACAATTTTTAAAGATAGAATAAAAAAATCCTCTTTAAATTTTTTATTTACCACATTTGCCTCCTTTTTCCCTTTTGGTTTATCTCCTTCATTTTTCTTTTGAGTCTAACAATCTTTCTTCTTATGCCCCATTTTACCACAGTACCAAAAATCTCTTGGTCCTCTAGATTGAGACCTCTTCCCCTTTGATTTTCCTCTTCATTTCTCATGATTTCTAGAATTATTTCCTCTTTTAGTCATTCTAGGTCTACTTTGTGCATTCAAAGCACTTCTTGATGTAGGTCCACCTAAGGTTTTCCTACAAGTTTCTCACTCAAAATAACACCAATCACATCAACATGTTTTAGGGTATTAGATCCAAAAACATATTTACTCACAACCATTACCAATCTATTTCAGCTTTCAGGCAAAGAACACAAAATCAAGAAAGCCCTAATTTCTTCATCAAAATTAATACCCATAGAAGATAACTGACTAGTAATAGTATTAAACTCATTTAAATGATTTGCAATAGATTCACCTTCTACAAATTTCATACAAAATAAATGCTTCATGAGAAATACCTTATTTGAAGTGGAGGGCTTTTCATACAATTTTGCTAGGGTTTCCATCAACTATTCCATTGTCTTCTCTTTTGTAATGTTAAATGTCACTGATGGTGCCAAGCATAATTGAATGCTTTCAAGTGTCTTTTTGTCTAATATATCCCATTCTCCATTTGTCATAGTTCCCTAATTTTTAGTTTTTCCTTCCAATGGCTTCCATAAATCCTTCTGATAGAGATAGTCCTCCATTGGCATCTTCCATAACTAAAATTTTTTCCCATTAAACTTGTCAACCCTCAACTCACCCTCATCTTCCATTGCTCCCACTCACCTATGAGACCTTCTTGTAGAGGATAGCTAAAATAAAATGACGATAGTTTGGGTAAACAAAAAATTGATGACCATTTGGCTCTAATACCACTTGTTAGGGTTTAACCACAAATAGAAATAATTTTTACATGAAAATATACCCAATTCAAAAAATAATAGATCCCATAAAAGATAACACAAGACACCAAGATGTTCACCCAATCCCTAGGCTATGTCCACCAAGAACAAGTCCAGTATTATTATGATCCAGTGATTACAACCTTATTACAATCCATAATCCCTTGCAGCTTAATACTACCACAAGAACCAATTTTTGCATCACACCTTATGAAAAATCCATAACCCTAAGTTCTTTTTATATAAATTTTTTGTCACTAACAAAATTAAGGCTAGAATAATAGAAAAAATAGTAGTAAACACCTTTTACAATATAAGGTCATTTTTGGCTTTAGGGGCATTGCCCTCGAAAACCTTCATAGAGATAATATGAATAGAAATCATGCCACATAAACCTCTGAGTCTACTTAGGCTCCACATAACATTAAATTTTTGTCTTGGAGTTAGAGTCATTTTGGTGGCTATTGGTTGCGTGTTCCTAATTTACTAGCAGACATTGGAGATTGTATTTATGAGCTTCCATCTAAAGTTGTTGTTGTTTGAACTCTTGGATTTGGATAGTGGGATGGAAAATGGACCTATATCTAAGTACGTGTATTCGTATGTGGTCTTATGAGTTAGTTATGCTTTGTAAACTTGGGGCCTATCATAAGTATTTAATTTATGTCATGTATTTAATGTTTTGTGCCAAGCTGACTTATAGCTTGAAGGATGTATTTAATGAAGGTGTATTTAATTAATGTAAGTGCAACAGGTCAACCTATGGTCATGCAAGTCTCTAAGAAGGGCTTGGGTAGTGTTTTAGGAAGTAGGATTGTGGATGGTATCAATCAGCATGGATTTGAACACAGGATCTAACATGGAGAAGAGGAGTAGCTGAGAAGAGTGAAGTTTGTTAGCAGAGCTAGTACCTATGGCTTGTAAAAATAAGAAGGTTTCTTGGTGGTAAGCACAAGTTTGGATTCTTCTTGTGGATTTATACCACATTTTGGGTCTAGGCTAGCTAGGGTTTGGATCTTATGAGATCTTGTAGAGCAGTTGTTGTTTTTTCTTATGTATTTGGTCATAACCCAGAAGGCCTTGCAGTTAGGCATGTTGGATGTAAATTTTATGATTGTGAGAATTGACATTATTTTGGATCTAGATCTTTGAATTTTTTTTATTCTTCCATTGTGTGATTATTTGCTAGGAGCTAGGACATCTCCTCTAGGGATTCTCTTGTCTTGCACTACGTTGAAAATGAAGAAGATATTTCTATAAAAGTAGTATCCTTCTTCAGAAAACTCCTTACTGAAGACCCAAATCTAAAATATTATAGTTTAAACTTAATATCATCATGTGTCTTAGATTACTTTATGTTGATGTTTCCCATTAGTATTAATAAGTTGAAAATTGGTGTCTTCTTTATAGCTCCTGAGAAGACCCCAAGCCTAAATGACTTTACTATGCTCTTCTTCAAAAAAAATGGTGGGATTTTATTGGCCTTGATATTTTACATGTAGTTGATGGGGCCAAGAGGAATAGGACAATGTTAAGGGAACTAAATAACACTTGGAAATCACACTCTTTCCTAAGGTGAACAATCCCATGACCTTTTCTAATTTAAGACCAATTTTGTTATAAAATTATATATACAAAATCTTTACCAAATTCATTCTTTTAAGACTTACTAAGGTTACTCCTAAAATAATAGATCTAACAAACTAGGGAGATTCCCCCTAGGTCATGAATTCCCTGAGGCTATCATCCCTTCCCATGAAATCATACACTCCATATCACTAAAAATAAATCTTCTTTTAAATTCTCAAAATTTACAAAATGAAGGCTTATGATTAAGTCAAGTACTATAAGTTCCTTCTTCTTCTATTGTAGAATATCTCTTTATATAATATATGGATTAAGTGAATATAAGCTTGTATTTCTACCCCTAGGTTCTTTGTGATGATTAGTCATTTCCTAAGGGATTTTTCCCCTTCCTCTTAAGGAATCAAGTATGCGGATCCACTATCCTCATTCCTCTATATTATTATAGTGGAAGGCCTCAATTGTGTTATTAAACATGCTAATATATTCTCTCTAGAAGGGGATCATATTTAGTATCTTAAATAAAACCTACACTCGTAATCTATTTTTGAATGATACCTTATTATTTTGGAATCTAAAATCCATGAATCTCAAGCCATAAAAATATTATAGTATATTATTATACATCTTTATAATAGTTTCTAAATCCCTAGATAAATGAAAATGTTGTTTGCAAAGGTTCCTCCTATAGTACAACATACGTTGATCTGCATTTGGGATTTTTTCATTGACATCCTTCCCCTATAAATATTTGGGTATTCCTTTCTTTGAAGGGTCTTAAAATCATTATGATTAGATTTATTTACAATGTGATCCTCATATATCTTACATCACTTTTGGATATGCCAAGAAAACTAATTCAAAAGCTAGAATCTATTCTCAAGAAGTTTGTGTGGCTGACAATGTTAAACAAAAGGAAAACCTGTTTATTTTGGCTTGGGATAAAGTTTATCATCCTTAAGATCATAGTGGACCTCAAATTCATCAAATGGCCCTTTAGAAAAAATATTAATTAGGTGTTAAATTATACTAAAAATTATTTCATAATCCAAATTCAAAATGGTCTAGGCTTGTGCATTCAAAGTATTGAGATTCTCGTACCAGGGAAATACTTTTCACTATTGTTGACCATTTAAATGGGTTTATTATTGTTACTAGTCAATTATCTTTTGAAAAATGTTAACTTTGATGAAGAAATTAGGGCTCTCTCTATATTTTGTGTTCTTTTCCTAGAAGCTAGAATGGTTTGGTAATGGTTGTGAGTAATTTTGTTTCTAGATCTAATACCCTAAAATTTAATGATATGATTGGTGTTAGTCTAAGTGAGAAAACTTATAGGAAAAGCTCAAGTGGATCTACATCAAGAAGTATTTTGAATTTGAAAAGTTGAGCTAGAATGAATGAGAGAGGAAACAATTTTGGAAATCATTGAAAATTAATAAGAAAATCAAAGGGAAAGAGGACTCAGTCTAGAGGACTAGGAGATTGTCGATACTATGGGTAACCAAGGCATAAGAAGAGTTGTTGGACTCGAAAGAAAAAAGGAGGAAAATTTGGTAAGTAATAAACCCAAAGATGGTGCTTTTCTTGTTTCCTTAGAAAGTGTTGATGATTCGGGGGTTCTTGATTCAAGGGCTTCTTTTCATGCTACTTACAATAAAGATTATTTTCTTGATTATCTCCAAGGGGTTTCTCAAAAGGTTTCTTAGTAGTAGCAAAAGGTGTGAAAGTAGAAACCTTATATCTTCGTATAGGTCATACTATTCCTCTACTACAATTGTTTTAGATAAAAATTAATGTTCAGGAACATTTAAGTAGGGAGAACAAATAGTTCTTATGGATTGTGAACCAGTAGTGTAGCACAATAGCCTTGGGTACATGAGTGAGGAAGGTGTGAAATTATTTGTAAGAATCATAAAATTGTAAGAAGTAGGGATGTCATATTCAATGAGAATGTGTTGTACAAAGATCTATAGTAGTAGTAGCATGTGAAGAAATAAAATGATTATATAGAGTTAGATGATACTAAAAAGTATGATGTTCCAAAACTCCATCATGCTCCACAACAACATCAACAACAAATACCAAAAATTCCAATGAATGTTAGACAGTCAACAAGGCTAAGTAGACCTCCAAAAAGCATTTCTCCCTTGTTGTATTCTATTTTATGAACAAATGATGGTAAACCTCAATGCTATAATGAAGTTTTTTAGGTGGATTCAAAGCTTCAATGGGAGTCTTCTATGACAGATGAAATGGATTTCTCACTAAAAAATTAGACTTGGAATTTATGTAAGTTTTCTAGAGGTAAAAGGGCTTTACAAAATAAATGGGTTTATAGGATAAAAGAAGAAGATAAAGGTAATAAAAGGTTTAAAAAAAGATTACTTGCAAAAGGATTTTCACATAAAAAGGGAATTTTAATGAGATATTTTCTCTAATTGTTAAAATGACTTCTATTTGTACTATTTTAACTATTGTTGCTACTGAAGATTTGCATTTGGAACAGCTTGATGTTTATGCAACATTTCTTCATGGTTATTTGGATGAAGAATTATATATGGAAAAATCCAAAAGGTTTTAAGTCAATGGTAAGGATAATTTAATGTGCAACTTGAAGAAAAAATTATATAGCTTGAAGCAAGCACCTTGAAAATGATATCTTAAATTTGATACTTTTATCCATGAGCATGGATACATTAGGTGTCATTCCAACAATTATGTTTATTTTAAGAGGTTGGATGATGATAGCTACATTATTTTATTTGTATATTTCAATGATATGCTTGTTGCTAGGTCTAACATGGATCAAATTAAGTGTTTAAAATAATAGTTAGCACATTCATTTTCTCTGAAGGAATTGTGGGCAGCAAAATAAATCCTTTGTATGAAAATTTGTAGACATAGCAAAAATAAAATTATATTATGATAGTATTAAAGACTTGGCACAAGTAGAAATGTAAGGTATACTTACAAATGAAATCATTTAATATATTCTACTTTACAAGATTACATACTCTTCCCACCTATTAAATAGTAAAATAACTTCAACATCATTGCTTAGCTTATGAATTTATGTACATTAATTAGAAAAAAAACTTATCCACTTGGGTGTTTATGAAAGATTGGTGAAAATATTGGCACCCTTGGATACCATCTAAAGTAAACTTCTTTTTATGGTCAGCTCTACATGGGTTGATCCTCACTATTGACAACCTCCAGTGTCGAGGTTGCCAACTTGCCAACTATTGTATTTTATGCCTCGAAGATGTTGAATCTATTCTACACCTACTGATCTAGTATCCTTTTTCCATGGATTTTTAGAGGGATGTTATTGCTTTATGGGAGGTTTGATGGTGTATGGATAATGATTTGAGCAATTTTCCCACTGGGAGGGCCCATTTTCCCATCCTTATCTCAAAAAAATTTGGTTGATTCTCCCACCTTATGTCTCATGGAAAATTTAGAAGGAGACAAACAATAGGTTTTTTAGGGAGCAAGCACAAATAGCTTGGGGGTGGCTCTACAAGTTATCAAGCTCCTAAAAGAATGTAGTGGGACCTAGCACTAGAAACCTGCACCCAACCTCCCTCCTATCTCTTGAGTGAAACTAATAGGAACTGGGCTTTGGCTTGGTGCATTGGACCGATGGTGGCACATTTTGACAATTCCAAAATCCAAGAAAGAAAGGAGACAGTTTGGCATCTCCCAAGTCTTCGATAAAGTTAAATTTTGATGGATTGGTCATGATGGGTAGTGCCATTGTGGGGGTATCATTTGGAAAAACATGGGAATTTTGGTAGCCAATATTTTGGTTAACTGTGGTGGAGGTTTTAGGGGTCTAAGAATTGAGAGAGCTTAGGGAGTCACTAAGCTATTCATAGAGGGGGATTCTGTGCTAATCATCAAAGTTGCTAAGGGAGAGGGAAAATGCAATTGGTTGACTAAAATCATTATCAATGAAATATGAAGGATTATGGAAGATTATCAAGAAATATGCATGGAACATATATATCACGAAGGAAATAGCATGGCAGATGACCTTGCAAAAGTTGGCCACGATGTCACACAGCTAGTGGAATGGGATGATGTAAGTTTATTGCCATCATCAACTAAAATTGTGATGGAAAGGGAGTGTATCTTCAATAATGATACATGAACTATCAAACTATGTGCCAAATCTCCTTTTCTACACATGATCACAGGAATGTGGCACTCAATAAAGGTTTTTTTTTGACATGTTTGGATGTTGATTAACATTTATGTTCTAACTATTGTGAATATTGATGATTGCTGTAAAAGGATATGGAGGGGGGATTCAACAAGATTCAAACAATGAATTTGTAATGATTAGAAAGACATGTTGGTTAATTCCCATAATTAGTATAGCTGGCAACAATCATTTGTAGATGGAAAGGAACTTCCCACACAAACTAGGTTGGGAGATTTTTTATTTTTGGGAAACATTGTAGATTCATGATGACTGTGAAATGCCTTTCAATTTTGTCCATTGTGGCTTGTCATTTTATATTTTGCAACTCCAAAACCTAGTGCAAGGCTATGTCATTGAAGGAGTTATTTGTGGACCTATGTGACGATATGGGCTCTAATGACCATATTGAACCTGTGGGTGTTGAGGAGTGTATCAAAAAAAATGATGTTGCGATGGTCCACTTGCAATGGTGGGGGTCTTTTAACTTACATGGAGGGCATGGTTAAACACAACGAGGTCATCTTGATGTAGTTCTATCAAACTTGGAAGGATAGAAAAGTTACTGTCAATGGCATGAGCTTTGAAATTTGTAAAGAAAACATTGTGAGGGCTAGAGATATTTTGTTTGAGGGAAAGAAATGGTAGAGGCAAGCTAAGGTCAATGAGAAGATGAGTTTGTAGAAATTCTTCAAATCCAAGGAGGAACCAATGAGATTGTGTAGTGGGTTTGTGTGGGTTGTTGTTCTTAAGCCTTGGTCTACTCGATTATTAGACACATTACCTTGGACGACAACTATTAGGTAGTATATTATTATCATTTTCCTCTCATAAATCATTTTAGAAATCTAGAACTTATCTCCTTTTTGTTTCTATTACCACATTCTCTAGAGGATAGCATCTTTAAGGCAAGAAGGAAACATGAGGAGGGAAGACCCTTCTACCTTATCCACTGGGGCCTAATGAATAAACTTTTCATCTAGCACTTGGATCAGAATCCCCCTCTCCTGATTAACTCCCTGGCCTCTATCAGCCCTCAAACCTCCCTAAACCCCAACCCTAGATCTACTCTTAAGAGGTCCAAGAAAGGTCATGCCACTGAGATCAAAATTAACCCTAAGGTTAGAGCTAGCATTATTGAGTGAGACTCAGATACCAAGAAGAGCAAGCCATGTTCTAAGAGTGTTAGTGTAAATACCTAAATTATTTACACTTTACTTAAGTTTACTTAGGTTAAATACATTATTTTATTATTTATTAGATTAGTTGACACCTTGGAGTATGCACACTCATATGAGTTGTCATGTTCACAACACAAGAGTTAGCATCCAATTTAAGCACATGGTGTCTACAACATCTATGCACATGAGACACCTTGTCATACTTATCCTCTCATTGATGCACGTATATTCATGCATAATGGATAACATGTGGTTAGTTGTCATGCTTATCTCCTAGTACATTCTAGACACATTCTAGATGCATCTTAGAGACCTTTATATATAGGCACCTCTAGTGTACTATACAATCAATCAATTTTATATCGATATTTTGATCATACTTTGTTAGTCATTTGTGCTTGTTATTGTGCTTCTTGGTCTTGGGTGAATTTTTCCCTAAGGAAAATTATTACATGGTATTAGAGCCATATGAGCATCATTTCATAACCATTGGAGATTGATCTCCCTTCACCTCTCTAAGGACACTTCGACTTGGATTAGGAGAATCCAAATATATTAAGAGTGTCTAGAGCCAAAGTGAACTTACCATTGTGTTTGGAGCAACAATTTGGTGAAAATCGACTATAAATTTGCATATATTTTGCAATAGTCAAATTTGACACAATTTTTTTTGCAAACTAGCACCTAGAGGCCTTGATTTGCAAATCTGGTATGATGTATTAGATCTACGCATTTAATTTTTTTCAGATCTGTAATTAATTTTTGTTTGCAATTATTTTTGAATTTCATTATTTTTCAAAAATTATTTTTGGCCAATAGGGTTTGTAGAGAATTTTTTTTCCAAGAACTAGGTGGTAAAATCTCGGCCCCTACAGGGAATTTTTTTTTGGTGATAGTGGAATATTCCTCATTTATATTGGTGGAAGAATCCATAGTCTGACAAAATTTATCACTTATCGGAAAATTCCATAGACAAATGGACAACAATACCCTTCACACTTTTCGGTGGAGCACAAAATTGACTAGCACCTCAATAAATCCAAGCAGCTTTTTTTTGGTTTACCCTTATAGGCTGGTCCATTTATACACCCATGGGGGTGTTTACCCACTGAATGTGGGATTCGTATCCCAACATTCTCTAGTACCCCTTTTAAAACCAACCACTGACCTTGTTTCCCATTTTTGACGTTGATACATAAACTCTGGCAATGCTACTATATGAGCCCCTCCGCAAGTCAAATCCACATCCTCCACATGACAAAAGCTAAGAATGTCATGTCCAATACATCAACACAAAACATGCAAGACAACAAAAACCTATCCAACCACATAGCTCAACTTACTCCATCCACGTAGACACCTACACCAGCTCAGCCAAGGATACGTGTCGCTTTTTGTCTATACAGTCCATACAGTTTTGTACTGCCAACTTAGCCACTGATGTCATTATTCATATTGCTAACATCAGTAGTGACATCATCTAGGGGGCCAAGTTTGTAGACATCATCTTTTTATTGGCCTAAATTTGATAGCCATATGAATTTCTTCCACTAGAAAATTTGAACTTCTACAATGGTCATTCAGATGTCAAATTTAATCTCCTATTTTGTTGATTAGACCCCTCTCTAGATTCATTTTTGAGTTGATAATCCAACTTTTGGAGGCCATATCTTAGTCATCTGGGCTCCAAATTAGGTGACATTTTCTAAAATTTTGGGTAAGATTTCCTAAACTTTTTAGTTGTGCAGTGCTTTTGTTGTTTTTGTGCATGAATTTGTCAAAAATTTTAGTTTTTGATGACTATACCTGTGCAATCTTGCATTTTTCAACTTCAATTGCTATGAATGGGATCATCTGGACTCGAAATTAGGTTTTATTTTTTTTGAAAGTGCATATTTTTTGTCTACTTTCTAGATCTGCTATCAGATTATAGGCTTGTCTGGACAAAAATATCCTTTTACAAATAGGTCCTCTCTTTTCTTTGTAATGCTACAAAATTATTGTATATTGTATAGTTCTAGATTTGTACTTCATAAGGAGGTTGTAAGAAGAAAAATCAAAAGTCTATAAAGGTCAAAATTTGCAAGTGGCTATTGTAAACACACTAAGTATAAAATGCCAAAATCTTTTATTTGGGGGGTTTCTTGATTGAGTGAAAAGAGGGGGTGTTTCTTGGTGTTGTATTCCTCTTTTTTTGTAGTTATTTTTCATTTGTTGCATCATGGGAAATCTTAAGTTTCAAAAATTAACACCACATAACTATGGTACATGGTATATCAAAATGTTGTGTCAATTGATGAATAATGAAGTTTCTCAATATGTCGATGGTACCCTTCCTAAACCAACAAGTGATCAGGTATCTAGAAATAAAATCTTTTCTTGGGAATTAGAGGATAAGAAAACCCTAAGTTGATATTATGTTTGGGGTTCAAGACAAAATCTGCTATTAGATTGAGAAGTATAAGACATCCAAGGATGCTTGGGTACCCTCAAACACTTGTATGGTAAAGTTTCTAAGGACGATGTTTAAAAAATTGAAGATGAGCTTGTCTCCCTAGATCCTAAGACAATTGTTTCTATACGAGATTTTATCATAAAGGTGAATGAATTAAGAATGAATCTTGATGATAGTGGTAGTCCTATTAAAGACGACAGGTTAATCTATGTCATTCATAATAAGTTGCCATCTGAGTACCCCACATTTTTTTCTTCTTACAACACCACAAAGACTACATTAGAGGCTACCTATTAGAAAGTCACTTTTGATCATTATGCTCAACTGTTGGATAATGAAGAAAAGAAGTTGCAATCAATGGGGATTCTCAAGTCATCCAAGTCTAAGGCATCGGTGGCTAATAATGAGGGTTCTAAAAATTCAGCTAGTCAAACTTCAAATAAAGGAAAGGGCAAGAAGAAGAAGTGGAAGAATAGCAAAAAAGATAATGCAAAATAGAAAACACCACCATCAAATCAAAAAGGTAAGTCTTCCTTTAATTCAAACAAGAAGGGGGACACTAAAAAGGAGAAGAAAAATTGTTCTTATTGCAAGAATTCGGGTCATGTTGAACATGAGTGTTACCACAAACTGATTGATGAGTTGAAGAACATCATGAAGAAACACAATGTTCCACTACCTAATGCTTATAAGGTGAAAGGATATTCATCTTTAGATTATAAGTGCAAAGGGCATGCTTTACTCACAAACATTGTTGGTCAAGGAGAATCGATCATAGATTCAGGTGCCACACATCATATGGGTGTGTCAAAAAGAGATTTTTTTTCGTGATACATTTAGAGGTACCACACATTTTCATAGGTGATGACACAAAGGTGGAAGTTGAAGGAAAAGGTAAAGTTGAGATAGAAAATGGAGTGTTTAAGGATGTTCTATATGTTCCTAATCTTACCTCCAACCTTCCTTCAGTCTACCAAATGACTCACTATCGAGGTAGAAATAAAGTTGAATTCCTTCTAAATTCAGTGGTAGTGAAAAGCATTAAGAATGGCTCAATGATTGCGAAAGGAAAAACCAATCATTATTCAAGGCTTGACATTTTCTCCTCCTTTGTGCCAAAATCAAATGCACAAACCTTTTTATTACATTTAAATAAAGAAAGAAAAATGTGGCATGATAGATTTGGACATCTCAACTACAAAAATCTCCAACAACTTAGCAAAAAGAAAATGGTCAATGGTCTATCTCAAGTTTAGTTTTTAGATGGTGTTTGTTCAGGTTGTTCATTTGGGAAACATCCAAAAAAATTGTACAAAAATGGGAAGTCTTGGAGAGAACAATGTGTTCTTGAATTAGTTCATAGTGATTTGGTAGGCCCATTTCCAGAGCCTTCATTTGGAAACTCTCTCTATGTCCTCAGCTTCATACATGACTACTCTCATTTTACTTGGGTCTTCTTCATGGGTCATACGAGTAAAGTATTTGAAAAATTTCTCAACTTCAAAGCTCAAGTGGAGAGAAAATCAGAAAATGGCATCAAAGCTCTTCAAATAGATAATGGGGAGTATGTGAACACAAGACTAATATACTTTTTAACTCAAGCAGGCATTGACCTTCAACACTAACTACCATATACACAGCCACAAAATGGTGTTGCTGAAAGGAAAAATAGAACTCTCAAGGAAATGACCACTTGCATGCTACAAATCAAGTCTCTTGATCAAGTCTTTTAGGATGAAGCAATGAACTATGCTAACTACATCCAAAATAGAAGTCCTCATAAAGATTTGGATAGTGTAACTTCTTTTGAAGCATGGACAGGTAGGAAACCTATTTTTAAGCACTTCAGAGTCTTTGGTTGCTCGACATGGGCTCAAATAGCTCAAAAAATGTGCAAGGAATTCGAAGCACAAAGAAAACCTTTAATCTTTGTTGGATATGCAGACTCACATATAACCTACAAGTTAATGCATCTAGAGACACATGATATATTCTATGTCAGGAGTGTACATTTTGAAGAAAGTTTTCCAACCTTTACTTCATCAACTCCTCCTTCTTCCTCCTTCATTGAAGAGAGTGATAATCATAATAGTGACTTGGAAGATGTTTGTCCTCAACCAAAATAGAGGCATTAGCTAGTTGAGGCTAAGGATACTCCTACATCTTCTTCTACTAGACCTATATGGTCTAAGAAAACATTGAATTTGGTACGACCATTGGTAGGGAATCCTTCTGATACAAGGAGGACAAGATCAAAGAACAATTCACTCCCACATGCATATATTTTAGTTTCTTGAAATCCATAGTCATTTAAAGAAGTATCAGGTATTCTAGAATGGAATAGGGAAATGGAGGAAGAGTATAACTCTCTTATGAGAAATGATACATGGGACTTAGTTTCTCTTCCTAATAGAAGAAAATTTTTTTAATGTAAGTGGATCTATTGGAAAAAATTTGTAGTGGATGGAAGTGTGGATAAACATAAATATCAACTTGATGGAAAAGGTTTATATCAAGTACCAGGCATTAATTATACTAAGACTTGTGCACGAGTGGTGAAGATGAACTCCATTCACTTGACCATAGCTATAGTAGCAGCTTAGGGATGGGCTATTCATAAAATGGATGTGAAGAGCACATTTTTGAATGGTGGTCTATATTAAAAGATATATATATGGAGTAGCCACATTGATTCATATAGGATGCTACCTTGGTTTGCAAATTGGAAAAGTCTATCTTTGGATTTAAACAAGCTCCCAGAGCTTGGTATGCCAAGTTGGATTCCTTCTTTCTCTCTAAAGGCTTCACCAGATGTCATTCCAATTAGAATGTCTACATTCTTCAAAGGGAAGATTGACATTTTCTCCTTGTTCAATATGTGGATGACTTGATCATTATCAAAAGTACTGCATCCATTATCAACAATGTTAAGACTACTTTGTGGGATAGGTTTACGATGACATACTTGGGGCTACTTCCCTATTTCCTTGGTATAGAGATACATCAGCCTTCATTAGGGATCACACTATCACAACCCAAGTATTCTCTTGGTCTGTTAGCTTAGTTTCACATGACTAACTCGAAGGCTGCATCTATCCCATTCCTTTTCGGTGTTAAGTTAGAGACAAAGTGTTCCTCTCCACTTGTTGATGCAACTTTGTATTGATAGTTGGTGGGAAGCCTCATCTACTTAACACATGTATGGACACTCATATGAGTTTTCATGTTGACAACATAGGAGTACGCAATTCTAATTTAGCAGATAGTGTCTACAACACATGAGTTAGCATCCAATTTAAGCACATGGTGTCTACAACATCTATGCACATGAGACACCTTGTCATACTTATCCTCTCATTGATGCATGTATATTCATGCACAATGGAGAAAATGTGCTTAGTTGTCATGCTTATCTCCTACTACATTCTAGACACATTCTAGATGCATCTTAGAGACCTTTATATATAGGAACCGCTAGTGTACTATACAATCAATCAATTTTTTATCAATATTTTGATCATACTTTGTTAGTCATTTGTGCTTGTTATTGTGCTTCTTGGTGTTGGGTGAATTTTTCCCTAAGGAAAATTATTACATGGTATTAGAGCCATGTGAGCATCATTTCATAACCATTAGAGATTGATTTCACTTCACCTCTCTAAGGAAAATTCGACTTGGATTAGGAGAATCCAAAAATATTGAGAGTGTCTAGAGCCAAAGTGAACTCACCATTGCATTTGTAGCATCAATCTGGTGAAAATGGACTATAAATTTACATATATTTTACAATAGTCAAAATTGAGGCAAATTTTTTTGCAAACTGGCACCTAGAGGCCCTGATTTGCAAATCTGGTATGATCTATTAGATCTACGCATTTAATTTTTTTCAGATCTGTAATTAATTTTTCTGTGCAATTATTTTTGAATTTCATTATTTTTCAAAAATTACTTTTGGCCAATAGGGTTTGTAGAGAATTTTTTTTCCAAGAACTAGGTGGTAAAATCCTGGCCCCTACAAGGAATAATATTTTTTGGTGATAGTGGAATATTCCTCATTTATATTGGTGGAAGAATCCACAGTCTGACAAAATTTATAATTTATCGGCAAAGTCCACAGACAAATGGACAACAATATCCTTCACACTTTTCAGCGGAGCACAAAACTAACTAGCACCTCAATAAATCCAAGCAGCTTTTTTGGATTTACCCTTATAGGGTGGTCCATTTATACACCCATGGGGGTGTTTACCCACTGAATGTGGGATTCGTATCCCAACATTCTCTAGTACCCCTTTTAAAACCAACCACTGACCTTGTTTCCCATTTTTGACATTGATACATAAACTCTGGCAATGTTGCTATATGACCCCCTACGCAAGTCAAATCCACATCCTCCACATGACAAAAGATAAGAATGTCATGTCCAATACATTGATGCAAAACATGCGAGACAACCCAAACCTATCCAACCACATAGCTCAACTTACTCCATCCACGTAGACACCTACACCAATTCAGCTGAGGAGATGTGTCATTTTTTGTCTATATAGTCCATATAGTTTTGTACTACCTGTAGACACCTAAATTTGATTACACTGCTTTGGTAATCTAATTTAGCCATCTCTAAAGGCATCATTAATTAAATTCTTATTTAATTAATCCTTTGCCATCCCTAGTTGATTAATTTAATTAATCATCTATAGTCCTAATTGATAAATCAAATAATCTATTATTTATCAATTAAATCCTTTTCTCCTATCTAATTCCAAAAATCCCCATTTATTAAATAAATCTATTTGATAAATGAAATCCTCAAATTCAAAAACCCCTAACCTATCTCTAATCCTCCATTTAGCCTAATCCACCCCATCCACCCATACTAACCAAGCTTAGCCACTAACTCACCCACCCTCATTAATGCCATCCACTTGTACATCTCTAACATCCCTAATCTAATCCTAAACCCAAGCCTAATCCACCCCCTAATGTTGTCACATTCCTTAAACAAGTTTAAGACTTTCCTAATCCAAACCAAAGTCTCCCCTCAAAAAAACCCAACCACTAAGTCATGAGTGCTCTTACAAAACATAAAAGACTCTTACAAGCCCACTCATGACTCTTACACCCATCTTCCACACCCTGCCCTCTTCCACACTCATTCCTCTTACATCCCTCTTACATACTCAACCCCACTCATCATGCCTTTAACCAACCCTTTACCCTACCCTCTCACACTCATCCTCCTTGTGACAAGTGTCACCTTCCCATTGGTTCTAAACAAGCACAATCCATGTGCTCCCCTTTGAGTTCATCTTAGCCCTCCTTAAGCCTTCATCCATCCTTGCATCTAAGCCCTCCATCCCTCTACCCCTTAGCCTATAAATTGAATCCCATCCCAAGCCATTTCATCAACAATCTTTGAGCTAAAGTTACCATGCTATTTTGAGAACCAAAGCCATCAATCTTACCCTTATAATGCCAAATTGAGAGCTCACAAAGCTACCAATTTGCCATTACCCATCTCAATTGAAGTAGCTTTTGAGCATCTTGAGCATACATCCACAGCAAAAGGACACATCTACAGAATCAAGAAAACATGGAGTGTTTTCTCTTGTTAAGTTTGCACTTCTTGTTTGCTTTCTTTGTCTAAGCATATATGTGAATTTAGTTTTTGGTTTGTGAATGTTTACTTTATTTGTTAATGTTCTTTGCATACTAAATCTTGTTCTATACTACCAACCTAGCCATTGATGTCATTATTCATCATGCTAACATCAGTAGTGACATCATCTAGGGGGCCAAGTTTGTAGACATCATCTTTTTATTGGCCTAAATTTGATAGCCATATGAATGTCTTCCACTAGAAAAATTGAACTTCTACAATGGTCATTCAGATGTCAAATTTAACCTCCTATTTTGCTGATTAGATCCCTCTCTAGATTCATTTTTGAGTTGATAGTCCAACTTTGGGAGGCCATATCTTAGTCATCTGGGCTCCAAATCAGGTGCAATTTTCTAAAAGTTTGGCTAAGATTTCCTGAACTTTTTAGTGGTGCAGTTCTTTTGTTGTTTTTGTGCACGAATTTGTTAGAAATTTTAGTTTTTGATGACTATACCTTTGCAATCTTGCATTTTTCAACTTGAATTGCTCTGAATGGGCTCATCTAGACTCGAAATGATGTTTTTTTTTTTTTTGAAAGTGCATATTTTTTTGTCTACTTTCTAGTTCTGCTATCAGATTATAGGCTTGTGTGGACAGAAATATCACTTTTACAAATAGATCCTCTCTTTTCTTTGTAATGCTACAAAATTATTGTATATTGTATAGTTCCAAATTTGTACTTCATAAGGAGGTTGTAAGAAGCAAAATCAAAAGTCCATAAAGGTCAAAATTGGGAAGTGGCTATTGTAAACACACTAAGTATAAAATGCCAAAATCTTTTATTTGTGGGGTTTATTGATTGAGCGAAAAGGGGAGGTGTTTCTTGGTGTTGTATTCCTCTTTTATTGTTGTTATTTTTCATTTGTTGCATCATGGGAAATCTTAAGTTTCAAAAATTAACACCACATAACTATGCTACATGGTATATCAAAATGTTGTGTCAATTGATGCATAATGAAGTTTTTCAATATGTCGATGGTACCCTTCCTAAACCAACAAGTGAAAAGGTATCTAGAAATAAAATCTTTTCTTGGGAATTAGAGGATAAGAAAACCCTAAGTTGATGTTATGTTTGGGGTTGAAGACAAAATATGCTATTACATTGAGAAGTATAAGACATCCAAGGATGCTTGGGTACCCTCAAAAACTTGTATGGTAAAGTGTCTAAGGAGGATGTTTACAAAATTGAAGATGAGCTTGTCTCCCTAGATCCTAAGACAATTGTTTCTAAACCAGATTTTATCATAAAGGTGAATGAATCTTGATGATTGTGGTAGTCCTATTAAAGATGACATGTTAATCTATGTCATTCATAATACGTTGCCATCTGAGTACCCCACATTTTTTTCTTCTTACAACACCACAAAGACTACATTAGAGACTACCTATTAGAAAGTCACTTTTGATCATTATGCTCAATTGTTGGATGATGAAGAAAAGAAGTTGCAATCAATGAGGATTCTCAAGTCATCCAAGTCTAAGGCATTGGTGGCTAATAATGAGGGTTCTCAAAATTCAGCTAGTCAAACTTCAAATAAAGGAAAGGGCAAGAAGAAGAAGTGGAAGAATAACAAAAGAGAGGATGCAAAATAGACAACACCACCATGAAATCAAAAATGTAAGTCTTCCTTGAATTCAAACAAAAAGGGGGACACTAAAAGGAGAAGAAAAATTGTTCTTATTGCAAGAAGTCGGGTCATGTTGAACATGAGTGTTACCACAAATAGATTGATGATTTGAAGAACATCATGAAGAAACACAATGTTCATCTACCTAATGCTTATAAGGTGAAAGGATCTTCATCTTTAGATTATAAGCACAAAGGGCATGCTTTACTCACAAACATTGTTAGTCAAGGAGAATCGGTCATAGATTCAGGTGCCACACATCATATGGGTTTGTCAAAAAGAGATTTTTTTTTCATGATACATTTAGAGGTACCACACATCTTCATAGGTGATGACACAAAGGTGGAAGTTGAAGGAAAATGTGAAGTTGAGATAGAAAATGGAGTGTTTAAGGATGTTCTATATGTTCCTAATCTTACCTCCAACCTTCCTTCAGTCTACCAAATGACTCACTATCGAGGTAGGAATAAAGTTGAATTCCTTCTAGATTCAGTGGTAGTGAAAAGCATTAAGAATGGCTCGATGATTGCAAAAGGAAAAACCAATCATGATTCAAGGCTTTAAAATTTCTCCTCCTTTGTGCCAAAATCAAATGCACAAACCTTTTTATTACATTTAAATAAAGAAATAAAAATGTGGCATGAGAGATTTGGACATCTCAACTACAAAATTCTTCAACAACTTAGCAGAAAGAAAATGGTCAACGGTCTACCTTAAGTTTAGTTTTTAGATGGTGTTTGTTTAGGTTGTTCATTTGGGAAACATCCAGAAAAATTGTACAAAAATGGGAACTCTTGGAGATAACAATGTGTTCTTGAATTAGTTCATAGTGATGTGGCAGACCCATTTCCAGTGCCTTCATTTGGTAACTCTCTCTATGTCCTCAGCTTCATAGATGACTACTCTCACTTTACTTGGGTCTTCTTCATGGATCATAAGAGTACAGTATTTGAAAAATCTCTCAACTTCAAGGCTCAAGTAGAAAAACAATCAGAAAATGGCATCAAAGCTCTTCAAATAGATAACGGGGAGTATGTGAGCTAAAGACTAACATACTTATGTACTCAAGCAGGCATTGACCTTCAACACTAACTACAATATACACTGCAACAAAATGGTGTTGCCGAAAGGAAAAATAGAACTCTCAAGGAAATGACCACTTACATGCTACAAAACAAGTCTCTTGATCAAGTCGTTTAGGATGAAGCAATGAACTATGCTAACTACATCCAAAATAGAAGTCCTCATAAAGATTTGGATAGTGTAACTTCTTTTGAAGCATGGACAGGTAGGAAACCTATTGTTAAGCACTTCAGAGTCTTTGGTTGCTCGACATAGGCTCAAATACCTCAAAAAAAGTGCAAGGAATTTGAAGCACAAAGAAAATCTTTAATCTTTGTTGGATATGTAGACTCACATATAACCTAAAAGTTAATGGATTTAGAGACACGTTATATATTCTATGTGAGGAGTGTACATTTTGAAGAAAGTTGTCCAAGCTTTACTTCATCAACTCCTCCTTCTTCCTCCTTCATTGAAGAGAGTGATAGTCATAATAGTGACTTAAAAGACATTTTTCCTCAACCAACATAGAGGCATTAGCTAGTTGAGGCTAAGGATACTCCTTCTACATCTTCTTCCACTAGACCTAGATGGGCTAAGAAAACATTGAATTCGGTACGACCATTGGTAGGGAATCCTTCTGATACAAGGAAGACAAGATCAAAGCACAATTCACTCCCACATGCATATATTTTAGTTTCTTTAAATCCATAGTCATTTAAAGAAGTATCAGGTATTCTAGAATGGAATAGGGAAATGGAGGAAGAGTATAACTCTCTTATGAGAAATGATACATTGGACTTAGTTTCTCTTCCTAACGAAAGAAAATTGGTTTAATGTAAGTGGATCTATTGGACCAAATTTGTAGTGGACGGAAGTGTGGATAAACATAAATCTCAACTTGTTGGAAAAGGTTTATATCAAGTACCAGGCATTAATTATACTGAGACTTGTGCACAAGTGGTGAAGATGATCTCCATTCACTTGACCATAGCTATAGTAGCAGCTTAGGGATGGGCTAATCATCAAATGGATGTGAAGAGCACATTTTTGAATGGTGATCTATATTAAAATATATATATATGGAGTAGCCACAATGATTCATATAGGATGCTACCTTGGTTTGCAAATTGCAGAAGTCTATCTTTGGATTTAAACAAGCTCCTAGAACTTGGTATGCCAAGTTGGATTCCTTCTTTCTCTCTAAAAGCTTCACCAAATGTCATTCCAATTAGAATGTCTACATTCTTCAAAGGGATGATTGACATTTTATCCTTGTTCTTTATGTGGATGACTTGATCAATATCAAAAGTACTACATCCATTATCAACAATGTTAAGGCTACTTTGTGGGATAGGTTTAAAATGACATACTTGGGGCTACTTAACTATTTCCTTGGTATAGAGACACATCAGTCTTCATTAGGGATCACACTATCACAACCCAAGTATTCTCTTGATCTTTTAGCTTAGTTTCAAATGACTGACTCGAAGGCTACATCTATCCCATTCCTTTTAGGTGTTAAGTTAGAGACAAAGTGGTCCTCTCCACTTGTTGATGCAAATTTGTATTGATAGTTGGTGGGAAGCCTCATCTAGTTAACACACGTATGCACACTCATATGAGTTGTCATGTTGACAACACAGGAGTACACAATTCTAATTTAGTAGATATGTCTACAACACATGAGTTAGCATCCAATTTAAGCACATGGTGTCTACAACATCTATGCACATGAGACACCTTGTCATACTTATCCTCTTATTGATGCACGTATATTCATGCACAATGGAGGACATGTGCTTAGTTTTCATGCTTATCTCCTAGTACATTCTAGACACATTCTAGATGCATCTTAGAGACCTTTATATATAGGCGCCTCTAGTGTACTATACAATCTATCAATTTTATATCGATATTTTGATCATACTTTGTTCGTCATTTGTGCTTGTTATTGTGCTTCTTGGTCTTGGGTGAATTTTTCCCTAAGGAAAATTATTACATGGTATTAGAGCCATATGAGCATCATTTCATAACCATTGGAGATTGATCTTGCTTCACCTCTCTAAGGACACTTCGACTTGGATTAGGAGAATCCAAAAATATTGAGAGTGTCTAGAGCCAAAGTGAACTCACCATTGCATTTGTAGCATCAATTTGGTGAAAATCGACTATAAATTTTCATATATTTTGCAATAGTCAAATTTGAGGCAATTTTTTGTGCAAACTGGCACCCAGAGGCCCTAATTTGCAAATCTGGTATGATCTATTAGATCTACACATTTAGTTTCTTTCAGATCTATAATTAATTTTTCTGTGCAATTATTTTTGAATTTCATTATTTTTGAAAAATTATTTTTGGCCAATAGGGTTTGTAGACAATTTTTTTTCCAAGAACTAGGTGGTAAAATCCTTTCCCCTATAGGGAATATTTTTTTTGGTGATAGTGGAATATTCCTCATTTATATTTGTGGAAGAATCCACAATCTGAAAAAATTTATCATTTATCGGCAAAGTCCACAGACAAATGGATAACAATACCCTTCACACTTTCTGGTGGAGCACAAAACTAACTAGCACCTCAATAAATCCAAGCAACTTTTTTTGGTTTACCCTTATAGGGTGGTCCATTTATACACCCGTGGGGGTGTTTACCCATTGAATGTGGGATTCGTATCGCAACATTCTCTAGTACCCCTTTTAAAACCAACCACTGACCTTGTTTCCCATTTTTGATGCTGATACATAAACTTTGGCAATGCTGCTAAATGACCCCCTCCGCAAGTAAAATCCACATCCTCCACATGAAAAAAGCTAAGAATGTCATGTCCAATACATCAACACAAAACATGCGAGACAACCCAAACCTATCCATCCACATAGCTCAACTTACTCCATCCATGTAGAAACCTACACCAGTTGAGCCGAGGAAACGTGTCATTTTTTGTCTATATAGTCCATACAGTTTTGTACTGCCAACTTAGCCACTGATGTCATTATTCATATTGCTAACATTAGTAGTGACATCATCTAGGGGGCCAAGTTTGTAGACATCATCGTTTTATTGGCCTAAATTTGATAGCCATATGAATGTCTTCCACTAGAAAATTTGAACTTCTATGATGGTCATTCGGATGTCAAATTTAACCTCCTATTTTGCTGATTCGACCCCTCTCTAGATTTATTTTTGAGTTGATAGTCCAACTTTGGGAGGCCATATCTTAGTCATCTAGGCTCCAAATCAGGTGTAATTTTCTAAAAGTTTGGCTAAGATTTCCTAAACTTTTTAGTGGTGCAGTTCTTTTGTTGTTTTTGTGCATGAATTTGTCAAAAATTTTAGTTTTTGATGACTATACCTTTGCAATCTTGCATTTTTCAACTTCAATTGCTCTGAATGGGCTCATTTGGACTCAAAATTAGGTTTTATTTTTTTTTAAAGTGCATATTTTTTGTCTACTTTCTAGATTTGCTATTAGATTATAGGCTTGTGTGGAAAAAAATATCACTTTTACAAATAGGTCCTCTCTTTTCTTTGTAATGCTAAAAAATTATTATATATTGTATAGTTCCAGATTTGTAATTCACAAGGAGGTTGTAAGAAGCAAAATCAAAAGTCCATAAAGGTCAAAATTGGCAAGTGGCTATTGTAAACGCACTAAGTATAAAATGCCAAAATCTTTTATTTAGGGGTTTTATTGATTGAGTGAAAAGGGGGGGTGTTTCTTGGTGTTGTATTCCTCTTTTTTTGTTGTTATTTTTCATTTGTTGCATCATGGGAAATCTTAAGTTTCAAAAATTAACACCACATAACTATGGTACATGGTATATCAAAATGTTGTGTCAATTGATGCATAATGAAGTTTCTCAATATGTTGATGGTACCCTTCCTAAACCAACAAGTGATCAGGTATCTAGAAATAAAATCTTTTCTTGGGAATTAGAGGATAACAAAACCCTAAGTTGATATTATGTTTGGGGTTGAAGACAAAATCTGCTATTAAATTGAGAAGTATAAGACATCCAAGGATGCCTTGGTACCCTCAATAACTTGTATGGTAAAGTGTCTAAGGAGGTTGTTTACAAAACTGAAGATGAGCTTGTCTCCCTAGATCCTAAGACAATTGTTTCTATACAAGATTTTATCATAAAGGTGAATGAATTAAGAATGAATCTTGATGATTGTGGTAGTCCTATTAAAGATGACAGGTTAATCTATGTCATTCATAATAAGTTGCCATCTAAGTACCCCACATTTGTTTCTTCTTACAACACCACAAAGACTACATTAGAGGCTACCTATCAGAAAGTCACTTTTGATCATTATGCTCAACTATTGGATGATGAAGAAAAGAAGTTGCAATCAATGGGGATTCTCAAGTCATCCAAGTCTAAGGCATGGGTGGCTAATAATGAGGGTTCTCAAAATTCAGGTAGTCAAACTTCAAATAAAGGAAAGGGCAAGAAGAAGAAGTGGAAGAATAACAAAAAAAAGGATGCAAAAAAGACAACACCACCATCAAATCAAAAAGGTAAGTCTTCCTTTAATTCAAACAAGAAGGGGGACACTAAAAAGGAGAAGAAAAATTGTTCTTATTGCAAGAAGTCGGGTCATGTTGAACATCAGTGTTACCACAAATAGATTGATGAGTTAAAGAAAATCATGAAGAAACACAATGTTCCACTACCTAATGCTTATAAGGTTAAAGGATCTTCATCTTTAGATTATAAGTGCAAACGACATGCTTTACTCACAAACATTGTTAGTCAAGGAGAATCGATCATAGATTCAGGTGCCACACATCATATGGGTGTGTCAAAAAGAGAATTTTTTTTCATTATACATTTAGAGGTACCACACATCTTCATAGGTGATGACACAAAGGTTGAAGTTGAAAGAAAAGGTGAAGTTGAGATAGAAAATGGAGTGTTTAAGGATGTTCTATATGTTCGTAATCTTACCTCCAACCTTCCTTCAGTCTACCAAATGACTCACTATTGAGGTAGAAATAAAGTTGAATTCCTTCTAGATTCAGTGGTAGTGAAAAGCATTAAGAATGGCTCGATGATTGCAAAAGGAAAAACCAATCATGATTCAAGGCTTTACACTTTTTCCTCCTTTGTGCCAAAATCGAATGCACAAGCCTTTTTATTACGTTCAAATAAAGAAAGAAAAAGATGGCATGAGAGATGTGGACATCTCAACTACAAAAATCTCCAAAAACTTAGCAGAAAGAAAATGGTCAATGTTCTACCTCAAGTTTAGTTTTTAGATGATGTTTGTTTAGGTTGTTCATTTGGGAAACATCTAGAAAAATTGTACAAAAATGGGAAGTCTTGGAGAGAACAATGTGTTCTTGAATTAGTTCATAGTGATGTGGCAGGCCCATTTCTAGTGCCTTCATTTGGCATCTCTATCTATGTCCTCAGCTTCATAGATGACTACTCTCACTTTACTTGGGTCTTCTTCATGGCTCATAGGAGTAAATTATTTGAAAACTTTCTCAAATTCAAGGCTCAAGTGGAAAAACAATCAGAAAATGGCATCAAAGCTCTTCAAATAGATAATGGGGAGTATGTGAACACAAGACTAATATACTTTTTTACTCAAGCAGGCATTGAACTTCAATACTAACTACCATATACACTACAAAAAAATGGTGTTTCTTAAAAGAAAAATAGAACTCTCAAGGAAATGATCACTTTCATGCTACAAAGAAAGTCTCTTGATGAAGTCTTTTAGGATGAAGAAATGAACTATGCTAACTACATCCAAAATAGAAGTCCTCATAAAGATTTGGATAGTGTAACTTCTTTTGAAGCATGGACAGGTAGGAAACCTATTGTTAAGCACTTTAGAGTCTTTGGTTGCTTGACATGGGCTCCAATACCTCAAAAAAAGTGCAAGGAATTTGAAGCACAAAGAAAACCTTTAATCTTTGTGGGATATGCAGACTCACATATAACCTACAAGTTAATGGATCTAGAGACACATGATATATTCTATGTGAGGAGTGTACATTTTGAAGAAAGTTGTCCAAGCTTTACTTCATCAACTCCTCCTTCTTCCTCCTTCATTGAAGAGAGTGATAGTCATAATAGTGACTTGGAAGATGTTTGTCCCCAACCAACACAGAGGCATTAGCTGGTTGAGGTTAAGGATACTCCTTCTACATCTTCTTCCACTAGACCTAGATGGGCTAAGAAAAGATTGAATTTGGTATGACCATTGGTAGGGAATCCTTCTGATACAAGGAGGACAAGATCAAAGAACAATTCACTCCCACATGCTTATATTTTAGTTGCTTCAAATCCAGAGTCATTTAAAGAAGTATCAGGTATTCTAGAATGGAATAGGGAAATGGAGGAAGAGTATAACTCTCTTATGAGAAATGATACATGGGACTTAGTTTCTCTTCCTAATAGAAGAAAATTGGTTTAATGTAAGTGGATCTATTCGACCAAATTTTTAGTGGATGGAAGTGTGGATTAAACATAAATCTCAACTTGTTGGAAAAGGTTTATATCAAGTACCAGGCATTAATTATACTGAGACTTGTGCACCAGTGGTGAAGATGAACTCCATTCACTTGACCATAGCTATAGTAGCAGCTTAGGGATGGGCTACTCATAAAATGGATGTGAAGAGCACATTTTTGAATAGTGATCTATATTAAAAGATATATATATGGTGTAGCCACAATGATTCATATAGGATGCTACCTTGGTTTGCAAATTGCAGAAGTCTATCTTTGGATTTAAACAAGCTCCTAGAGCTTGGTATGCGAAGTTGGATTCCTTCTTTCTCTCTAAAGGCTTCACCAGATGTGATTCCAATTATAATGCCTACATTCTTCAAAGGGATTATTGACATTTTCTCCTTGTTCTTTATGTGGATGACTTGATCATTATCAAAAGTACTGCATCCATTATCAACAATGTTAAGGCTACTTTGTGGGATAGGTTTACGATGACATACTTGGGGCTACTTCCCTATTTCCTTTCTATAGAGATACATCAGTCTTAATTAAGGATCACACTATCACAACCCAAGTATTCTCTTGATCTTTTAGCTTAGTTTCACATGACTGACTAGAAGGCTGCATCTATCCCATTCCTTTTCGGTGTTAAGTTAGAGACAAAGTGTTCCTCTCCACTTGTTGATGCAACTTTGTATTGATAGGTGGTGGGAAGCCTCGTCTACTTAACACATGCATGCCCTGATATTTCATTTGCAGTTGGCATGGTTTCTCACTTCATACAAGAGCCACATGAAGTTCATTGGAAGGCTTCCAAACACATTCTATATTACATCTAGGGTACACATACACATAGGATACACTATCCATGTAGTACAAGACTTCAGTTACCGGATTATATAGACTCAGACTATGCAGGGGACCTTGATTTTCTCAAGTCTATTTTAGGATATATATTCCATCTTGGTTTTGGCCCCATTTTTTGGTAGAGTAAGAAGTAGAACAATATTGGTCTTTCATCAACTAAGGCTGAGTATCAAGGAGTTGTTAATGCAGTGACTGAAGCTATTTGGTTGTAGCAGATCCTAAAGGATTTTAGTTTTGATATTCCTTAACCCACCATCATACATTGTGATAACCAGAGTGTTATTGAGATCTCAAAACATATAGTTAAGCATTAGCAGACAAAGCATATTGAGGTCCATATGCACTGTATTAGAGAGCTTATATATGAATAGTTCACTACATTGTAGTATTGTCCTACTGAGTAGTAGGTAGTCAACATCTTCACCAAGCCCTTCATGGAGGTCAAGTATATTCATTTGTGAGATCTCTTGGGGGCGAGGGATTTTTCTCCAAGGGGGGTCACATGATCCTTTTCTTCTTTTCTCTATTGTACATACCTCTCTTTTTGGGGCAGGGTTCTTCCCATGATGTTTTCCCTCTTTCTCCATTTTCAAACAGATTTCCTTGCATTGTACAACATTTCATTATGTACATGGGTACCTAACATGGCCTAGTAGCTAGGACCCATTATGCATTTCATCATCACTTTTGTGAGCTTAAGTACATTCCCCTTAGTTGCACTTAAGGGGAGTTGTTAGTGTGAATAATTATTATTTACACTTTACTTAAGTTTAATTAGGTTAAATGCATTATTTTATTATTTATTAGATTAGACACCTTGCAGTATGTGCACTCATATGAGTTGTCATGTTGACAACATAATAGTATGCAACTTTAATTTTGCACATGGTGTCTACAACATAGTAGTTAGCATCTAATTTAAGCACATGGTTTCTACAACATCTATACATGTTAGACACCTTGTCATACTTATCCTCTCATTGATGCACATATATTCATGCACAATGGATGTTGTGTGCTTAGTTGTCATGCTTATCTCCTAGTACATTCTAGATACATTTTAGATGCATCTTAGAGGCCTTTATATACAAGCACCTCTAGTGTACTATACAATCAATCAAATTTATATTGATATTTTTTATCATACTTTGTTAGTCTTTTGTTCTTGTTATTATGTTTATTGGTATTGGGTGAATATTTCCCTAAGTCAAATTCTTACAAGGAGAACCAACAAGCATCTCAAGATGGAGAAATTTAAAAACCCCTAAAGTATGAATCTATATCTAACTCCTCTGATAGTGAGGATAAACTTGCTAAAAAGAAAAGACTCCACCAGGAAATTAAACCTAGCCCCAACTCTACCAGACCATCCCATTCTTGAAACAATTGATTAATTATGTATTGTCTTTGATGTTACACAAAATGTCATATCATCACAAATCAATGTATGTCGTTCTCGCTCAAGCATTAAAGATAGTTTTCTATGACTATCAAGCATTACAAAGTTTTCCTAGTTAAAAATTTAATATCTACCAAGTTCACTTAGGCACCAAAGGAAAGTCGGTAGAAGATGAGTGTTAATCAAGCTCACTTGGTTAATGAAGGAAATGTTGGATGGAGCTAGTGTTAACTAAGCTCACTCAATTACTAATGGAACATTGCAAATATGAAGTGTTGACCGAGTTCACTTTCTTAACATAGGAAAATCATTTTTGAGTTAGTGTCTACTGAGTAGGGTCAACTAACAAAGGATTTTCTTATTTAGCATATTGAGTTCAATTGATTTATCTGTTGATTATAGCTAATTGAAAAAATGAATATTAATTATTCTAAGTTGTATTCTAGCTAACTTGACAATATGAAAGATATAACTATAAGCTCAAGTTGAGGATTAGAAAGTGTGAATGCACGGAAGAGAACTGAAGATTTGATCATGCTAAGAGGAATTGAATTAGAAGGATAAGTCCTCAAGGAGTTGAAAAGATATATTTGATCAAGAAGGATGAAGTATTCAAGCCAGAATTGAGATCTATAATCAGTAATTCAATTATATCCAAATTAGGTCATGCCATTGTTACTCTTTAACCATTGTAACAATGATCTAAATCTCTTGAAAAAATTGGCTTAATAATTATTTCTAAATCATCTAACAAGGTGACATTTCTATTGAATTGTCCAAAGACTTGTAACAAGGCCACTCCTAATAGGGTGATTAAATCCTCTAATAGGGTCACACCTAACAGTGTGTTTTATAACCTTTAACATGGTTGGCCCCTAATAAGGCTCACTTCAGAAGATTGAAAATCAGTAACAACTTGCAATTGGTGGTTTTTCCCAAATTAGGATTCCATGCTAAACAAGGTAAACTTTATGCAACCCCCTCCAAAAAGAGATATAAAAATATTGGCGAATCTTACATTATTTTGAAAAATAAAAATAATTTCTATTATTTAATTGGCAAACTTACACTATTTAAATATTTTTATAACTAAATTTTATAAAAATGTGGTGATTTTAAATATTTTTAACAAGTAAATTATTTTTCCAAAATTTTCTAAAATTAGCCAATTAGCGAATATTAGCCAATAAAAAATACCCTCACGCTAAATCTTGGTGTCAAATGTGTTCATGCTATTTCTCATATGTGTTTTCAACTAAGTTAAAGTAACATTAATCATAGATAACATCTTAAGATTTTCATGTTAAGTATCCGTGGAGCATTTTTAGTGTACCAAGTTACAACATTTTTCTATTTGTTTGTTAAGCATTAGTAGAGTTTAGTTTTCAGAGTTTATTTTGTATTAACATCTAAGGGATATGAGATTTATTTTAGTGGTAACTGATTCACCCCTCACTTCTCAGTTACTCCTCTTATATTTCCAACAATTGGTATAAGAGCTTTTGGTGCTTGTAGAAAAGGTTTCAAGGACCTAAGCTAAAGACCAGGATGTCTTACAAAAGAGAGATTCCTAGGTAAAACTAAGACAAATTTGTAACATGGCAAGGACTTATGAGACTACATCTAGCATCAATCACTAATTTGGGTTGTAAGTATCTTGATATCGAATACAAGACTTCTACTAGAACATTATTAGTTGAAGATATTATTGAAAAGAAAAATAATAACATCCTGATGATTGATATTACATCGGCTCTTAATTATGCTAAATATGATGAAGTACAAGACTATACTATAGCTCATGCAATGTGGATCAAACTGAAACATATTTATGGAGGAGATCATAATGTAAGAAGAGCTAAAATAGAAAATCTTAGAGGTCAACTTAATCAGAGGGAAATGAGAGAAGATGAAAACATTGAAAAATATATGGAAAGAATCAAATAAAGTGTGAGCACAATCAAAGCATATGGAGGAGACATTAATAGTTGTAAGAAAGGTACTTAGAAGCCTTATTCCTATCTATGTAATTAGAGTGTCTTCTATTCTAGAGATGAGATGTGATCCAAATAGCAATATAACTTTGGATGCTCTAGTTGGAAGATTGATAGCTTTTGAGTTAGATAACTATGATAACTATGTTCCTAGGTCCAAAGATATTGAGTCTACATTTGAAGCCAAAATCTTACTCAAGAAAAAGAGTAAGAAATCAAAGACCAATCAATCATGAAGTGAAGAAAAAGAAGAAAATTCTGACAGTGATCTTGAAGTTGTTGAAGCCCTACTTGCAAGGATATATTCTAAATGTAGAGGAAATTACAAAGGTAAGATTCCTCTAATCTATTTATCTTGTGAAGAAGTTGATCACATTGCTGCAAGATGCCCAGACAAAGAAAACAAGGATGAAAAGAAAAATAATAAGTACAAAGGAAAAAAGAAATTCAAAAACTACAAGGACAATGGTAAGAAATCTTATTTTATGGCCAACGATTTTGATAACATTGAAGATGAAATGGTATATATTTTTGTAAAGGATGAATCTAATAATGAAGGAGATAAAATGGCACTTACCTCTCATGTTAGAAAAGATGATACATGTACATTTGACAGTGGTTGTTCACATCATATGACTAGAGACAAAACGAAGTTTGAGCACATGGAATATTATGATGGTAGTAGTTTGAGATTTAGAAATAATCAACCTTGTTGCATAAAAGGAAAATAATGTATCTCATTAACCAATGAAGTTATATGTGACAATTCTTATTGGATTGAAGGATTAAAGAATAATCTATTGAGTGTGGAACAGTTGAATAACATTGGATTAAAGGAAGAATTTATGAATGGGAAGGCCAAATTATTGGATGGAAAAGAAAATCTGGTTGGATATGGCAAACAAACAAAAGGTAACCTATTCTATCTTGACCTCGGAAAAAGTTCATGTTTTATTGCTCAAGTAGAAGAAAGTTGGTTATGGAAAAAATAATTATGTAATGTAAACTTTGATAACCTAGTCAAGATAAGAAAACACAGAAGAGTAAGAGGTAGTCCTAGCTTGAGGAAACCAGATATGGGTCTATGCAAAAATTGTCAAATTGGTAAGATGGGAAAGACTAGTTTCAAAAGAAAGAACTATCATTCTAAAGAAGTATTAGAGCATGTGAATATAGACTTATGTGGACCTATTGGAATAGAGAGTTATAGTGGAGATAATTTTTTTATTCTTTTTGTTGATGACTATTCTAAAATGACTACTATAATATATCTAAAAGAAAAATGAAAAGATTTTCAAAAATTCAAGTGCTATCTAGCAAGAGTGGGAAAAGAAAATGAAAAAAAGTTAAAATATTTAAGATCAGACAGAGGTGGTGACTTCATCTCAAATGAATTCAATAAATTCTATATTGAAAAAGGAATTAAAAGACAAGTATCAACCCCTAGTACACCTTAGCAGAATGGCATAGTTGAAAGAAGGAACAAATCTATCATGGATTGCACAAGAATATTGATGATAGAAAAGAATGTTGCAATCAAATACTGGAAGGAAGCTATCAAAATTGTAGTTCATACTTTGAACAAATTACAGCTGAAGAAAGACTTAAATCAAGCTCCTTATGAACTATGGTATGGGTAAAAACATAATGTAAGTTACTTCAAAGTATTTGGTAGAAAATGTGATATCTTAAAAGAATCTAGAAAGGAAAAGTTAATGTCAAAGGTGATGAAGTCATATTTCTAAGATACTCCTACAGAAGTAAAGTATACAAATGTTTGAATTTTTCTACTCATAAAATCATAGAAAGTGCACATGTGAGAATTAACGAGTTTGAAGGAAAGAGCGAAGAAGAAAGCAACAAAGAGCTTAAGGATTAGAGAAGATTTGTCTACTATGAACCTAATACCATACCAAATCTATCTAAAAGAATGGAAGGTTCACATCTCGAGTCCCCAAATCTCCAATAGCTATCGAGTTCTAGATAGTGCAACTTGAGTCACAATTTGAAAGACCTAAGTCACAGTCTACCAAGTTGATACAAGAGAAAATTGAGTATAATGGACATGAGTCATAGAAAATGGAACCTGAGATTAATACTAAATTTCATAATGAAATTAGTAAAACTTATTTCAAATCCAAAGAACCTATGTTAGCAAGATATGTTTAAATCCTCTGTGAGTTGCATATGCTAGCAAAATTATAACACCTTTTGATCTTGCAATAGAAAAAAAAGTATCACCATAATCAATACCTTCTTATTGAGAATGGCCTTTACATACCAAACTTTCTTTGTTTTTGGAAACTTTTCCATCTTCATCTAGCTTATTTCTAAATATCCACTTTGTGGAAATCACATTTTTATTCTTGGGTCTAGGAACAAGAGTCCAAGTTTTGTTCTTCTTTATTTGTTTTATTTCTTCATTCATTGGTTCAATCCAACTTTCATGATCCAATGCATCTCTAACATTTCTAGGTTTAAATTCAGTAAGTAAACATGTACCTTTCAATTTATTTCTTGTCATTATTCCATTTGATTTTTCTCCAATGCATCATGCACCTAATCAAATTATTAGAGACAAATCAGACAGAACAATGACAAGAAATAAATTGAGAGGTACTTGTTTACTTGCTAAATTTAAACCTAGAAATGTTAAAGATGCATTGGATCATGAAAGTTGGATTGAATCAATGAATGAAGAAATAGAACAAACACACAAGAACAAAACTTGAACTCTTGTTCCTAGACCCAAGAATAAAAATGTGATTTCCACAAAGTGGGTATTCAGAAATAAGCTAGATGAAGATGGAAAAGTCTCCAAAAACAAAAAAAGGTTGGTATGTAATGGCCATTCTCAAGAAGAAGGTATTGATTATGGTGATACTTTTTCTTCTATTGCAAGATTAAAAGGTGTTATAATTTTGCTAGCATATGCAGCTCATAGAGAATTTAAAGTTTATCAAATGATGTAAAATCTATATTCCTGAATGAAATTCTTGATGAGGTGAACAACTTGAAGGCTTTATAGATCCTAGTGAAAGAGACATGGTCTAAAAATTACACAAGGCATTATATGGTCTCAAGAAAGCTCCTAGAGCTTGGTATGAAAGGCTTCATAACTACTTGATATAGATTGGATTTCAAAGAACAATTGATAACAGTAGTCTATATATCAAAGAAGGACCAGACAAAAGAATTGTTTTGGCAGAAATATTTGTTGATGATACTTTATTCATAGGAAATGATGACTTGTCCAAGGTGTTTTTAGAAGAAATGAGTAAAGAATTTGAGATATCTATGTTTGGAGAGATAAAAAAAATTGTTGGATTGCAAATTCAATAGAAGAAAGATGGTATCTACATTACTTAATCTAACTATATCAAGGAGATGCTAAAAAAATTGGAATGGAAGATTCAAGACTAGTTGGAAACCCTATGTCTAATGGTCATAAGCTTTCCAAAAATTATGACTTCAAAGAGGTATATTAGACCACATACATATCAATGATTGGAAAATTATAGTATGTAGTACATACATGACCTAATATTGCATTAGCACTCGATATGATGGCAAGATTCTCAACAAATCCCAAAGAAAATCACAGATGGAAGCTAAAAGAATCATGAGATATATAAAAGATACTAAAGAATATGGTTTATGGTACAAAATGGGAGGCAATTTGGATTTAAAAGTACTCATAGATGTTGATTGGGAAGGAAGTATTGATGATAGAAAAAGAACCAGAGGTGGAGCATTCTTTCTTGGTAAAAGATGAGTGTCTTGGACAAGCAAGAAAGAAAATTTTATCTCTTAGTCCATAGTAGAGGCAGAATATGTGATAGTAGTAGTCAATTGTTCGAATATTTTTCGGTTCAAACAACTATTAGTAGGTATAAACATAGAGATCAAGGATCCAATAGTTATATACTATGATAACACTAGTGCAATCAATATATAAAAGAATCTAGTGATGCATAACAAAATGAAACATGTTGCTATAAAATATCATTTCTCTAGAGAATTGGTATAAGATTAAGAAGTAAGCTTGGAATATGTGAATACAAAAGAACAAATTACAAACATATTCACCAAGCCATTACCTAAGGATGAATTTCTATATCTAAGAGGTAAGATAGGGGTCATTCCCATATCTAAAGCTCACTAAATGAAGTTTAGTAATGTATCGACCAACACATGTTGAAGATCAATTAGTTGGTGTAGTATTGACAAGGGCATATTGCAAATGTTTTAGTACTTGTGGTACATTAATATTCATTAATTATTATCTTTGGCATGAGATGTTAGAGAGGGAGAATTTTTCTTTCATATCTCATACAAATTTTGTAAGGAGAAAGAGATGTCAAAGAGGGAGAATGAACTTGGTTTTATATCAAAAGCAGAGTTTTCTATCAGAAGAAGAAGTTCTAGCAAATATAATTTTTTTGATAGAGGGAGAAATTGAAGGATGGAAGAGTTCACACTGATAAAGGGAGTTCTCATGGATGAGAATTAGAATGAAACTAAGGATATGTTCCTTACTTTGTTCCTTACTCTAAAAATTTCTTTATGCTATGAAATGTTGTGTTGCCATCAATTCCAAAGAGGGAGATTGTTGAAACAATTGATTAATTATGTATTGTCTTTGATGTTACACAAAATTTCATATCATCACTAGTCAGTGTATGCTGAGATCACTTGGGCATTGAAGATAGCTTTCTATGACTATTGAGCATTCCACAATTTACCTAGTTTAGAAGTTAGTAGCTACCAACTTCGCTCGAGCACCAAGGGAAAGTATGTAGAAGATGAGTGTCAACTAAGCTCACTCAGTTGATAAAGGAAATGTTGGATGGAACCAATGTTAACTGAGCTCACTCAATTACCGAAGGAACTTTTTAAATATGTAGTGTTGACTGAGTTCACTTGGTTAAAATAGGATAATCATGTAAGTTAGTGTCTACCAAGCAAGGTCAGCTAACAAAGGATTTTCTTGTTTTGGCATGTTGAGTTTAATCTATTTATCTGTTGGTTCTAGCCGACTGAGGAAATGAATATTAATTCCAATTTGTATTATAGCTAACTTGACAATATGAAAGATATAAATATAAGGTCAAGTTGAGGATTAGAAAGTGTGAATGCATGGAAGAGCATTGAAGATGTGATGATGCTAAGAGGAAAGAAACCAGACGGATAAGAAGAATATCCTTAATGAGATTAAAAGATGTTTTCTATCAAGAAGGATCAAGTATTAAAGCTAGAATTGAGATCTGTAATCAGCAATTCAATTGCATCCAAATTAGGTCATGTCATTGTTACTCTCTAACCATTGTAGTAATGATCTAAATCTCTTAACAGAGTTGGCTTAATAGCTATTTGTAAATCCTCTAACAAGGTGAAATTTCTTTTAAATTGTCCTAATACCTCTAATAAGGCCACTCCCAATAGGGTCACACCTAACAGTGTGCTTTCTAACCTTTAATAGGGTTGGCTCCTAATAGGGATCACTTTAGAAGAGTGAAAATTAGTAACTAGTTAGAATTGGTGTTTTATCCCAAACTGGGTTTCCACGTTAAATCTTGGTGTCAAATGTGTTCATGATATTTCTATTATGTGTTTACAACTAAGTTAAATTAACATAATTACAAATAACATCTTTAGATTTTTATGTTAAGTTTTTGTCGAGCATTTTTAGTCTTTATTGAGTTACAATATTTTTCTATATTTGTCAAGCACCGACAGAGTTTAATTTTTAGAGTTTATTTTGTACTGAAATCTAAGGGATATGGGATTTATTTTAGTGGTAAATGATTCACCCCTCCCCTCTCAGTTACTTCTCTTATATTTCCAACACCTATGTCTCTATTACCCTAGAAGCTATCCTGGCTTGTAGTGGAATGGAAGACATCACTTATCATAGGAAGGATAACCCCAAGGTTACTAGGAAGAAAGAAAAACATAGCCACACCAAGATGTGCATGGAGAGGCTTCAGAAGTCCATGAGGGACCTAGTGGATAACCATACTGGTATCTACCACAAATTCAAAACCCTGGTTGAGTTCTCTTTTGCTATTTCAAAATGCTAGAGGGTTTTCAATTATCCCAATGAGAATATGACATATCTAGGGGCAACTAACTTCCATCTTCAACAATCACTTCAGACATCGGGCCAACTATAAGGCTTGACCCTTATTCTACATCAGGCTCTACAAGACCTAGGTGGGTAGACCTCAAATTCAATTGATATCATACTAGTAAAAAAAAAATCCCTTAATCTATTTACTGTAGATGAAAACCCCTTATATCTCCCAATAACTCATGAAGTGACACAACTCTACAGTAGCTAAATGTAAATCTATGAACCTCATAAGCTGAGTAAGGGTTAAACTATTCTAGCTCTTCAACATCAAAGGGTAAAACACGTTTGATTAATAATGTTGATTTCAACAAAACCTCAGATATGCAACAATAAGACCTAATGATCCTGTAATTGATCAGTAGCTTAACTATTGGGCAAATCCATGAATCAAAAACATACATATGAATATCTAAGACATGTGTGTATCTTCAGATATTTGATCTATCTATTTAACTTGTAAATAGACATCAATGCTCAATTTGAATCCCATTCTTACATGATATCCCCATCAATAAACTTGCAACCCTATTGATTCCTTAAAGCATTTACATAACCTCTTGGGTTATAAGCAACAATGAAATAACATACAGCCTTAAGGGACTAGAACTACAACCTAAGCTCTATGTAAATGATTGTAAAACATTGAAAATTAGCTAATAAAGGAGACTAGATTCAAGATGAAACTCAATCATCTGCTACTCTTTGCATTTATTTCCTTCAAATTAATACAGTCATATGCTTGAAAATGAAAACATAGAAATACATAATAGATCTGAACTATCTGTGTTAACCTTCCTAATGTTGTTCTTCACAGTAAAACATTGGAACCCTGCTAGTATTACCCAAAGCAAACTGCCAACCCCTTACAATGAAAGAAAGATAGAAAGATATAGGAGAAGATGAATTCCTAGATTTGATATATGCCTGACATGTTTCTACTTAGAATTCAATCTTCTAAGACTGAACAACTTCTCTCTCCCTTCTCCCATTCTAACATGATTTGGTTTCATCATTTTTTTGTTACTGATTCACAAATATCTTTTTTGAAATGATGAAAACTTGTTGAGTCATCAAAATATCTAAAAACTTCATGAAATTCTAGTAAAATTGAGTTTTTACTGAGTGAATTTGATTAATTTTGACCCCAACTGCATTCTTACCATGTTTTACTAATCCTCTAACTGGATTTTAAGTTTTTACTAGTTCCACTGAGAAGGTCGCACATTTCATGGTTTTGGCTATAACTCAAACTAGTGGGCACTTGTGCAAAAATGAACTCCATAATTGGAAAGCTTGTCTTCTCACGATTCAAATGATATATAATATCACATATTTTTCCTTCTAGAAGCCCATTAAAAATTAGTTTGAAAATTTCCCTTCTGTTATGAAACTCTGGCTTGCAAGACTGAAATTTAAATTTTCAAAAATTTAAATCAATTCTAAAGTCAAAACTTTAGATTATAGGCCTTTCTAAGTTTAAAATGAATTATGAACATGCACTATTAAAATGATTTTCAAAAAAGGATTTTCTAACATATCCTTATGTCTACCCATACTTGTCAAATTCAGGGTCAAATTGTTTTGACCAATGCCACATGTTGCTCCATGATTGGTCAAAACTTGCATCTACCTCGTAAGCACCATTGGGACCCACTTCCATGTGTCATCACCACATCAAAGCTTGCCATGCTGCTATGGTAATTCTTTTGCATCTTCTGTTTGGCAATGTAGCGATGACCAGACGATTAGGACAGATGGGGAAATCTCCTTCTTATGAGCTCATTTGCTTGCCGTGTCATTGCTATAGGGACCCATCGCTATCTTGCAAGATTTTGAGGTTTTTTGGCAACTCGCTATGTCACTAGCTAGAAAACATGGGATTTTTTGGCTAGTGAAGTAGTGAGTGTCAGATTTTTGACTTCTCTGATCGCTTTATTCATGTTGACATCACCTTGTTTTGCATGTATATTTGCTTAAAATTTTGCATCTGGAAAGCCTCCAACTATCACGTCCAGGTCAAGTTGATGGTGGGGTCACCACACTAGCATGCAACTTGCAAATGCCTTCTGTCCTTAGACATCACATGTTGCATGCACAATACTATTTAAAAATCTAAAAGGACCTCCATCGCAATGTATGTGGGATAAAACAAATCCCCTTCTCCCTACAAATGTCTCCTTCTTGTCTTTGCATTCACTGCCTTACACTTTAAATGCTTGCGAGCTCCTTGTGTTAGCATGGGCTGTGAGCTTCTTGACTTTAACATGCATGCAAAATGATTAACTTCAAAATTTCAGTTCCCCTTGTATGCTCTAACTAGCAGATTGGCGTCTCCCTTTTCTTAGTTGCTTGTTTGTTTCATGTTGTGGTTCTTTTCCTTACTATCTACATGGGCTCTATTCTAACATGCCTTGGCCTCTTTCTCATTGTGTTGACTATTCTAGTTATCTACCAAGGGATCGAGATGCTCTTCTATCTTAGTGTGGATCATTTGGTTTTTGCTTTGCATGAGTTCTCACATTTATTCTATGTTATTCTCCCTCTTCTAACACTTGGAGCTTTACTTTTCAATTGACTGTGGATTATTTCCATTATGTGGGTTCTTTTTAATGAGTTGGCTTCTTAATGGTTTACTACCCTATTCTTTGTGTGCTCCTCAATGCATGAGACACCTATTAAAATCCTCAGTTTGTGCTCTAGACATGCATGGATATGTTACCTCTTAGTTTGCTTTCGTGGGTATGGAGTGGCTTTATTTTATATCTACTACTTGTAGTCTATGAATTGGCTCCAATAGCTCCCCTTTGATTTGCCGACTACTCCTTTGCTTAACCAAGTTGTCTGTTGAGAAAGAAACCTATGTGGGACTTCATGCTTCTTGGTATGAATCCCCCCCTTAGCGGTTTTCTTTTCAAAACATGTGATGTCTTTCTTATGATGCCTTGAATTGTTTCATTGGAATCTCCTTTTCATTTATGCATGTTCTGCTTGGCATCTAGCATCTTCACATACCATCCATCTGAGGCTTCAGCACCTTATCTTCCTTGGAGTTGTATCCATCTCTAACACTATCATCAACATGACTGAGATGAGCCTATGATATCTTCCTCACAATCTTACACAAAGATAGAAGCATTCACTCTATACATTTCACATGCCCTTTTGACCTCAAATGAAAATACAAGCACACTAAGAGATTTGATAATTGCAAACATTTAGGACCCAGTAAGATAACCTTGATATCCATGGTACTAAATTGATCTAATGGAATTAGTCAGACCCTAAAGTGGATCTGGCTAAAAAAAAATTTGTTTCCAAAAAACCATATGTTCAAACTAATGCACCGACCTTATCAGACTGACTAGATTCCAATTCAAGTATTAACTTATTTTTAAAACTCATTTTACATTTTTTGCCAACTGACAACTTTTGCACCAGGAGCTCCGTTAACTGGCCTTAAAAACTGATCAAATCACCTGACCAGGCCTTGAGATTGAACACACTGATTCTATATTTCTCAATCTTGCACCTTGTCGAACCTGGTCTCATGAAAACTTTTTGGTCAAAAGATATTGACCATCAAAGTGACGTTCTCAGAATTACCTGCAAGTAAACACATCAGAAAACAACAAATTGGGTTCACATTTGGCTTTGAAAACTAGGCAAACTGACACTTGGGGAGATGAAAATTGGGATGTTGGTTCTCTGTCATCAGGTGAGTATGAATCTAGGATTTAGGCTCATGATGAATAACTGGGCGCAAATGAAAATTAGTAAAAGTGGGCTACTTGAATTTTACAGATTGAAACAATGGTAGAAAAGTGATTTTGGCTAACAGAATTGACCTATAAAAGTATGCAAATAGATTCATAATGACATGCAAACTAACATGCTTTGAGTATTTTCGGAGGACAACACAGAGGTACAATCCATTTGATCTCACCTATCATGGATTAGTTGTTATGACATCATGAACAAGGGTTCTAACAAATCTACATGTTATGTAAATCAATTTTTGGATTAGATTGAGTGGAGATTTTTACCATCAACATTTCGAATCACACTACGTGATCCATCATTAGGATGAGAGAGCAAGAGATGTCAAATAAAGTGAAAAAGATGTCAATGAGAGAGCAAGACTTTATTTGACATCTCTTGCTCTCTCATCCTGATCATGGATCACGTAGTGTGATTCGAAACATTGATGGTAAAAATCTCCACACAATCTAATCCAAAAACTGATTTACATAACTATGATGGATTGTGGAAATCTGATCGCATTAATAAAATCTACATGTACTGACACCAGTAAAAAGATAGAAATTGCATTTGCAATCATGTTTGAAAATTGATTAAACTGATTCATCATTAGCTGAAACTTGAAACATAACAAGTCTTTGACATTTTATAATGAAACACAAAAGAAATTTTAGCATTTGGGTCAACTAGGTCAAAGTTATAACTCATCAAACAGGGCCTTCCAAAATTTTCACAATTACACAAAAGCATGAAACAATAACTGATCAACTTTGAGGGATTCAAAACCTAATCAAATGAACTCGAAATGACTAGAAATTTGAAAAATAGGTTCTCAGGTATGGACACTAGATATTCCCAAAGTTAAAAATCACAAAAAATTTATTGGTGCAAGATATTCAAATGCAAACAAGGCCTCCTATCGCTATTTGACACTAGGGTGAAAATGCAGAATTGACATTTGCTCAAATTAGGTCTCTGTCAAATGACTTGGAATGACATTTTATCATTACAGAACATAAGGATAAGCTAGATGAAGGGTTTTAGAAACATAAAACACCACTTAGGCCTCAAACTGACAATCAAGTACAATCTCATTTATGGGCATTTAGAAGGGCTCGGATTCTCAAAATTGCTCAAAATTTGGGCTATAATTTTGAGTTTCAATAATCACTTTGTCTGGGGATGCATACCCCTTGTAGGCATGGCAATATTTGAAATCTCTAGGACAAGCAAACCACACACCTAACTTCAAAAACTCTCTCAAACAACTTTATTGAAAATGAGAAACTATTCAACTACTATGTACACATGATGACCTCGGGCCACCAAACTTCAGAAAAATTATTTACCTCTGTCGTATACTTGATTTTCATTCCTTTCCTCAAGAGCTAAACTGAAATTACTACTTATATTAGTTTCACCAATTAGATACACATCATGAAACGAAACACTTGGAGAAACAAAATTATCACCCTTAATTCCATAGTGCATGTAAAAAATTGGCATAAATTTAACCTCTTGCTCACTATGAAAGATAAAACCCACATGCTCATGAATGCCAAGATCAAACTGAAACTCATCCTTAGTGACTGATTCATGCATGTTATCTACCAGAAACACAAAGTGCTCATTCTCAACTTCATAGAGAGAGTTATATATATCATGAATTTTTAACTCACCTTGACTTTGCATTTCCTCAAGTGTTGCTAGCTGAATTTCAAATGAGCAATCAGATTTATATTCACACATAACATCATCATCAAAATCTGAAAACATTTCATAACCTTCTGATGTATTTTCATAATTGAAGTGCTGGTTGGCTTTTACCTCATTTGAATCATCATAGAACTTACCATGGAGTATCAGTTTCTCTTCAAAGAAAACATCATTAAACACGTTATCTTCAAAATCATAAAATGCAACATCATTAGGAGATTCAATATCACAAATGGAAGAACAATATTCTGATCTATTACAGGAGTATGACAATGTATCACCATTTGCATCTAACCCAGCTAAATCTAAAACCTCCATGTCTTCTTCAAATAATGGGTTAATGACTCCATGCAGGGATCCTCTTTCAACATTTGGACAAAACATGGGTTGCTCATCATCACAGGCTTCACCATATAAAGTGTTATCATATACTTTAAATTCACTACCCACTTTATCCTCTTGGAAAATTTTAGCATATGAATAAAAGTTAGAACTATATGAAGAATCTCTTTCTATTTCTTCTACGAAACATATAGTGTGTATAATTATACTCTCTTCATCATCTTGTTTAGGATAACTATTACGAACTGACCTTGAATCATTCCTAAACCCCTCACTACATGCAGGATCTTTATTGTCTAATGTTAAAACACGACAACCCTTTACTGAAATCTTCAAAATCATTAACATTAACTGGACTCAACATTTCTTTATCTTCATACCTTGAGGACAAATCACTCTTAAATTCTTCATTGGCTAATTGGTTTGTATGACACAAAAAATGAGATGCACTGTCCTTTTTAGATCTAGAAAAAGAAGTCATACCTTCACCTTCAGATGAATGCTCACTACCATCATTGCTTTCTTCTTCCCAATCAGCATCAGACTCATGTGAAGGTGAACATATAGTGTCATTTTCTTCACTGTGATTCGAGTAACCACTCTCATCATCTCCTTCATATGATGCCTCTTGATAATCCATCAAATCAACAACTTCATTGTCATCACATGAAAGATGAATTTTAGCTTCTTCATACCCATATTGAGATGTATATCTTTCCTCTTCTATCTTTATAACTTTCTCAACATAATGCAACCTCTCAATAAGATAATTCATTTCTTGCCTATCTTGTTGATCAAGAAAATCCACATAACAATCCACTGCTGAAACATTAGAAATATATGCATTTTGTTCTTCAGATTGTGGCTAAGATGAATGTGACTTACATTCTTCTTCTTGTGCTATCTCTCCATGAAATTTCAGATTAGAAAAATTAAACTCATTATTAGAGAGATAAGTTTTAGCCTCCTCTCTTGCCCAAGACTAAGATCTAGGTGTAGGAACTTCAAACTTTGAAATGTTAGTTACATCATCGTACATGTAATTATCATAAGAAGAACTTACTACTGTAAGTAAATCTTGATTCATAAAATCACCATAATGTTGAACCTGATCAAAGTTTGAAATATATCCTACTATTGTAGCATCAAGAATATGTGTAATTTCATTTGCAGCTGAACTAACTTTCCTTACAAACACAGTCTGATTTGAATTTTCAATCTGATTAAAACCTATAGTAGGGGTGTTGACATTATGATTTGAAACTCAAAAATCAACACTACGTTCATCCTTTCTTTCAAACACATTATATCAACAATCATTCAACGCAAAATGACCTCTAGTCAATCTGTACTTCAAATTATTCTCAATATCTCTAGCAGTCAAAAAAGCCTGATATAATGTCTGTGGTTCTTTATCCCTTAGTAGATAATTCATTTTCTTGTCAAATGCATCGAAGTAAATAGCTAAACACATTTGATCATCAAGTCTATAACTCTCAGGGATCTCATTTAAAGCTTTTGCAAATTTGATGTTAAATTGAGGAATAAGTTCATCATACTCAATGTGAATCCTCAAGAACTTATCATAAGAATCAGATATGCTTACCCTTTCTCCAAATTGCTCCATGAAGGTTGAATGCAACTCACCCCAAGATGAAATAAAACACACTAGTAGAAAAGAAAAGTAGTCTCTAGCATCACATTCTAAGGTTTGAACAAGTAGTTTCATGTGAACATCCTCATGAGCAATCTCATAGTCACTCATCAAATCACTAAACAACTCAATATGATGACTAGCTGAAACACTATGGTTTCCATTAAATTTAGGCAATTTATTTCTAACATCATTAGGAATGAAATTCAAAAAACCATGAATACCATCAAAATTTAATGGCATATATCTCTTGTTAGAAATAGATCTAGGAATTTTACTGACCAGCTGCATACTAGGTGAAAGGAAACTCAACATTCTTCAAAATATGAAACTCATTCACCCATAATAATTTCTGATTTGTAACTTGCAGCAGGCTTACACAACTCTCTACCAAATAAATTTCTTCAAATACACTTCACAACTTTAAAACAACATTTTCTGAAAACTTGATCTAATGAAGTGTATAAAACCTTAAAACCATTCTCCTCTTCTTAGTGCTAAAACTTCACTTGATAGAGAACACACACATATACTTTACTTTCATGGAACATGAATCACATGAAAATATAAAATACCTTTAGTGTTGCTACATGAAAACATTGATCTACTGATTGGATTGGTGCTAATCTCAACTCCTCAGACCACTGACCAAATCCTTTGTAGAGTTGCCATCTCCATGAGGAGAGCTAAATTAAATCGTAGTTGTGATTCATTTCTTATCATTTCAAATTCTTATGATAGTAGATTAAAAAACACTTCAAAACTTATTGGTCAGAAATTCATATACTCTCTCTTCTTGTTTTAAAATTCAACACAACTTTTAGATCTGCCTATTTCAAAAGAAAAATCTTGAAAACAATTATATAATGGATCTACACTGGTACATAGATCCTTTAGAGAGTTCCCACTCACAATTGTGAGAAAGATTTAAAATATTTGATTTATTTCATGATAGATCTGAACTAAATTTTCACTTTGTAGAATTTGCAAAACTTTTAAACACTATAAAGAGAGAAACCCTTTTTCAGCAATTTTGACTCTGAATTACAATAGTATTTGGAAATCAACAACTGGCTGTCATGATTGAAGATGAGCACTATTAGAAACACAATCTATATTCAACCTTGAAAATACTACTATAATGGATAAAACTTAACTGGGGTGCATGACATTTAAGTAAAAAATTTGGAAAAACACATCAAAGAACTTACCATTGCAAATTTTTCATGCCCTTCTCCTACTGTATTGAATCTCCTTTTCAAATTCTCAAGGTTTGTCTACCATTCTGATCCAATACTGTTTCCGTAGCAGAGTCACCATTTTGTTGGTGTTTGAAAATGTTGGAGGGTTTTGAATTATCCCAATGAGAATATGACATATCTAGGGGTAGCTAACTCCCATCTTCAACAAATCACTTCAGACATCAGGCCAACTATAAGGCTTGACCCTTCTTCTACTTTAGGCTCTGCAAGACCTAGGTAGGTAGACCTCAGATTCAATTGACATTGTACCATTGCAAAACATATCCTTGAATCTATTTACTATAGATGAAAACCCCTTATATCTCCCAATAACTCATGAAGTGACACAGATCTATAGTAGCTAAATGCAAATCTATGAATCTCATAAGTTGCGTGAGGGTTAAACTATTCTAGCTCTTCAACATGAAAGGGTAAAACATGTTTGATTAATAATGTTGATTTCAACAAAACCTCCGATATGCAGCAATAAGAACTAATGATCCTGTAACTGATTAGTGCCTTAACCATTGGGAAAATCCATGAATCACAAACATACATATGGATATCTGAGACATGTGTATCTTCAGATATCTGATCTATCTATTCAACTTGTAAATAAAAATCAATGCTCAATTTAAATCCCATTCTTACATGATATCCCCATCAGTAAACTTGCAACCCTGTTGATTCCCTAAAGCATTTACATAACCTCTTGGGTTATAAGCAACAAAGAAATAACATACAACCTTAAGGGACTACAACTACAACCTAATCTCTATGTCAAAGATTGTAAAACATTGAAAATTAGCTGATAAAGGAGACAAGATTCAAGTTGAAACTCAATCATCTACTACTCTTTGCATTTATTATTTCCTTGAAATTAATATAGTCATATGCATGAAAATGAAAACATGGAAATACCTAATAGATCTAAACTATTTGTATTAACCTTCCTAATCCTATTCATACAAGAGAGAATATACTGAAGAAAATAGTTTCATAGTAAAACACTAGAACCCTGCTGGTATTACCCAAAGAAAACTGCCAACCCCTTACAATGGAAGAAAGATAGAAAGATATAGGAGAAGATGAATTCCTGGATCTGATCTATGCCTGACATGTCTCTACTTGGAATTCAATCTTCTGCAACTGAACAACTTCTCTCTCCCTTCTCCCATTCTGATCTGATTTGGTTTCATCATTTTTCTATTATTGATTTACAAATATCTTTGTTAAAATGATGAAAACTTGTTGAGTCATCAAAATATCTGAAAACTTCATGAAATGCTAGTAAAATTGAGTTTTTATTGAGTGAATTTGATTAATTTCTACCCCAACTACATTCTTACCATGTTTTACTGATCCTCTAACTAGATTTTTAGGTTTTACCAATTCCACTGAGAAGGCCCCAAATTTCACGTTTCTAGCTATAACTCAAACTAGTGAGCACCTGTGCAAAAATGAACTCCATAATTGGAAAGTTTGTCTTCTCATGCGTTTGGCAATATATAATATCACATATTTTGCCTACCAGAAATCCATTAAAACTCAATTTGAAAATTGCCCTTCTGTTATGAAACTTTGGCTTGCAAATCTAAAATTTAAAATTTCAAAAATTTAAATCAATTCTAAAGTCAAAACTTTAGATTATAGGCCTTTCTAAGTTTAAAAAGAATTTTGAACGTGCACTATTAAAATGATTTTGAAAAATCCATTTTCTAACATATCCCTATGTTTGCCCACACCCTTCAAATTTGGGGTCAAAGTAGTTTGACCAACACCACATGCCGCTCCATGATTGGTTAGAACTTGCATCTACCTCGTCAGCTCTATCAGGACCCACTGCCACATGTCATCACCACATCAAAGCTCACTATGTCACTATGGTAATTCTCATGCATCTTTCATTTGGTGAGGTAGCGACAACCACATGATCAAGACACATGGAAAAATCTCCTTCTTTTGAGCTCATTTTCTTTCCATGTCATCGCTACAGGGACCCATTGTTATCTTGCTAGATTTTGAGGATTTCCAGCGACTCCCTCTATCACTAGCTGAAAAACCTAGTGTTTTCCAGCTAGCAAAGTAGTGAGTGCCTAAGTTTTGACTTCTTTGGTCACTTTTTACATGTTAACATCATCTTGTTTTGCATGTATATTTGCTTAAAATTTTGCATCTATAAAGCCTTCAACTGTCACGTCTAGGTCAGTTCGATGGTGGGGTCATCACACTAGCATGCAGCTTGCGAAAGCCTTCTATCCTTAGACATCATATGTTGCGTGTGCAATACTATTTAAAAACTAAAAGGGCCTCCATCACAATGTATGTGGGATAAAACAAATCCCCTTCTCCTTGCAAAAATCTCCCTCTTGTCTTTGAATTCATTGCCCTGCACTTTAAATGCTTGCAGGCTCCTTGTGCGAGCATGGACTGTGAGCTTCTTGACTTTAATGTGGATGAAGAATCATGCACTTCAAAACTTTAGTTCCCCTTGTATGCTCTAACTAGTGGATTGGCGGCTCCCTTTTCTTAGTTTCTTGTTTGCTTCATGTTGCGGCTCTTTTCCTTGCTATCTACATGGGCTTTGTTCTAACATGTCTTGGCCTCTTGCTCATTGTGTTGATTTTTCTTGTTATGTGCCAGGGGATCGAGTTGCTCTGCTATCTTAGTGTGGATCATTTGGTTTTTGCTTTGTGTGAGTTCTCATATTTTTCTATGCTATTCTCCCTCTTCTCACACTTGGAGCTTTACTTTTCAATTGACTTCTTAATGGTTTACTACACTATTCTTTGTGTGCTCCTCAATGCATGAGACACCTATTAAAATCTGCAGTTTATGCTCTAGATATGCGTGGATATGTTACCTCTTAGTCTTCTTTCGTGGGTATGGAGTGGCTTCATTTTATATCTGCTAGACTGTGGCTTTTAAGCTATGAATTGACTCCAGTAGCTCGCCTTTGATTTTTCGACTACTCCTTTGCTTAACCAAGCTATCTATTGAGAAAGAAACCAATGTGGGACTTCATGCTTCTTCGTATGAATTCCATCCTTGGTGGCTTTCTTTTCAGAACATGTGGTGTCTTTCTTATGATGCCTTGACTTGTTTCACTAGAATCTCCTTTTCATTTATGTGTGTTCTACTTGGCGTCTAGCATCTTCACATACCATCCATCTAAGGCTTTAGCACCTTATCTTCCTTGGAGTTGCATCCATCTCTAACACTATCATCAACATGACTTAGATGAGCCTGTAATGTCTTGCTCACAATCTTAAACAGAGACAAAATCATTCAGTCTATACATTTCCCATGCCCTTTTGACCTCAAATGAAAATACAAGCACACTAAGAGATTTGATAATTGCAAACATTTAGGACCTAGTAAGATAACCTTGATCTAATGGAATCAGTCAAACCCTAAAGTGGGTGTGGCTAAAAAAAAAAATCATTTTTAGTCAAATGAACCTTCAAACTAATCCACCAACCTTCTTAGACTGACTGGAATCCAATTCGAGTATTAAATAATTTTTAAAACTCATTTTTCATTTTTTTCCAACTAACGAATTTTGCGCCAGGAGGTCCATTTACTGGCCTTAAAAACTAATCCAAACACCTAACTAGGCCCTGAGATTGAACATATGGATTCTCTATTTTGCAATCTTGCACTTTTTTGAACCTCATCTCATGACGAATTTAGGGTCAAAAGATATTGACCATCAAAGTTGCCTTCTAAGAATTACTTGCAAGTAAACACGTTAGAAAAAAAAACAAATTAGGTTCAGATTTGGCTTTGAAAACTAGGCAAACTAATACTTTGGGAGAGAAAAATTGGGATGTTGGTTCTCTTTCATGAGATGATTATAATTTGGGTTCATGATGAATAACTAGGTGCAAATGGAAATCAATCAAAGTGGGCTACTTGGATTTTACAGATTGAAACAATGGCAGAAAAGTGATTTTGGCAAACAGAATTGATATAGAAAATTATGCAAATGGATTTATCTCGACTTGCAAACTAGCAAACTTAGAGCATTTTTGGAGGACAAAATAGGGGTATAATCCATTTGATCTCACCTATTACGGATTAGGAGTTATGACATCACAAACAATGGTTCTGACAAATCTAAATGTACTAACACCATTAAAATGGTAGAAATTATATTTGGAATCTTGTTTGAAAACTGATTAAATTGATTCATAATTAGCTGAAACTTGAAACATAACAAATCTTTAATGTCTATAATGCAACACAAAAGGAATTTTAGCATTTGGATCATCTGGGTCAAAGTTATAACTCATAAAACAGGGCCTTCAAAAATTTTCACAATTACACAAAAGCATGAAATAGTAACTAACCAACTTTGAGGGATACAAAACCTAATCAAATGAACTCAAAACAACTCAAAATCTAAAACATAGGTTCTTGAGTATGGACACTAGATATTCCCAAAGTTTAAAATCACAAAATATTTTTGGGTGCAAGATATTCAAATTCAAACAAGGCCTCCTATTTCTATTTGACACTTGGGTGAAAATGCAAAGTTGACATTTGCTCAAATTAGGACTTCACCAAATGACTCAGAATGATAGTTTATCATTACAGAACATAAGGATAAGCTATATGAAGGGTGTTAGAAACATAAAACACCACTTAGGCCTCAGACTAGAAATCGAGTACAATCTCTTTTATGGGTATTTAGAAGGGCTCGAATTCTCAAAATTGCTGAAAATTTGGGCTACAATTTTGAGCGCCAACATTCTCCACCAAGGTTATGCACTCCATTTCCACTACACTCTACTTCCTATAGGCTAACAAACAAGAGTAGGACCTAGGAAAGACAACTGAGACGACCTAATTCATATATGGTTTCTTGGTCGAGGATTAGCTAAAAAACATCCTGGACAAACCAGTGAAAGTGGACGAGGAGGATGTAGTGGGGGAAGCTTCTAAGAAGAAAGAATGGTAACTAGGAGAAGGAAGATGACATCTAGCCCAAGTTTTGTTGTTTTTTTTTTTTCAATGATTATGTCTCTAAAATTTACACCCCATGGTGTTTTTTGGAATATGTTGATTAAGTGGACCAATAGCAATGATGTCTTTAAATGCTAATAGTTTATTATTCAGTTTCTTATGCATAGTAGTTTAAGAACTATGGACCATCCAACTCTTAAAATATTATGATTTTTGATGTTCCAAGTTGGTATAGGTTAGACAATTGGGAGGTAACCTCTGACTGAATTCTCAACCTTTTTGTACTCGAGGGTCAGTCCCCCATCTTTTTCGTTGCTATCAACTACTTCAAAAACATTCTCTCCTAAGAAAAAAATGAATAAAACATAAACAAATTTCATCTTTTGAAACAACCCATGTGTATGGATTATCAAACCTTCAAAGTCTTAATGAGAGAGATTGAGATGCTCCAATAATGTGTAGTTCGAGAGTGTTATTGATTCATTCTCTCAAGCTTATTAGAAGAAATGACTATTACTTTAGCATTTAAAATTTTTCCTTTCTTCACAAAGAAGTCCTTAGAGAAAAATCAATCATAGGTTCAAATAAGAGTCAAGATTTTGAAGAATTTCCATAAGTTCACAATTCCTAAATTGGGAGATCGATTCCCTATAGAGTTTGGAATGGTTTTAGTATATTATTTCCTAGTGGATTAAGAACTTGTAAATTGTTGACATTCTCTATTTCTCCTTCTTATACTTCCCCTTCTAAAACTAAACTTTCTTTATTGTCATGCAAATTCTTGTATGTTATTTTTTATTATTTAAATACCTAATTTGATTGGTAAATTTTCAAATCTTTAAATGGTTCTCTATATCATAAAAATCAACAATCAAATCATACAAAATGAATAAACACCCAAAGATTCATATTTATATTTATATTAATTTTAGTCCTTATATTTTTATGTTAACAAAATTCAAGCTATATTTATATCATTAGGATTTAATCTACTAAAAAGATATGAAATATTTTCCTATATATCAATACTTAAATAAATTTTTATTTTATTCTATTAATCATTCTCTTTATTTTTCTTTAATATCATATGGAACTATAGTGTGTTCATTACACCAATAGACATCCTACATTAGAAGATTGTTCATGAAATTTTTTGTGTCCATGGTTATTTGGTGATAAATACTTGTTCATGACAACTATAGTTTGACTTTTCCATTGATCTTGTTTTGCAATAAATGCCAACTATAGTTTGATTGTTTCCAATGATCTTTCTTTGATGATAAATACTTGCTGACAACTACAGTTTGACTTTTCCATTGATCTTGTTCTATGATAAATACCAACTACAATTTGATAGTTTCTATTGATCTTTCTTTGAAAATAAATACTTGCTGACGACTACATTTTGACATATATTACTTTAGGCTAACAATTGTAGTTCTCCATTTTAACCCTTCAAAGACTTGCAGTTTGTCATTATTTTTCAACTACAAATACAGTTTGAAATTAAATACTTCTGGCTGGCAACAATAGTTCTCCATTTTGACCTTTCAACTACTTGTAGTGTGTCATCATTTTTCCATAAAATTAGAGACATCATTATAGAAAAAATCCTATAAATGGTAAATCTACCATTAACTCTTCACACACACAATAGCCTCACAAAAACCAAGCACAACACAAGTTAGTGAATTTGTATTTTCTTTTTATTATTCTAAATAAGTTTTGTTTGAATGTATCATTTTATAGTAGTTTCTTTCAACAATCAAATCATCTAGTTATTTTCTTTTTTGCTCTATTATAAATATATATAACATAAAATTCTTTATTGTATTCATTGATTTTCTAATTTATTATATTATGAAATTGTTTCTAAAACATGTGAAGCTTTTTACAAGAATGTTGATGGGCATGCACTAAAACTAGTGCTTGGCCATTGTTGGCTTGAGCATGAGCTTGAAGAGAGTCATAAATCTCTCCATTCACTTTCCTCATAAACCCTTCTAAAACAACACCTAAAGGTCCCTTCACTTGCATTTCTTCTCCCAAATAAAATTCAAAGCAAAAATTTTGAGAATATGGATTGTGTGCTTAAATCAATTTTGCCATCATTCTCTACAAATACCAATTTGAATTCACTTAAATTAGTTTATATCCTTGCTTATGTAGTTTTTTTAGATTTCAAATTTTAAACATCTTCAAAAGTGAAAAGTATTCTGATAATCGCTCAACAGTTGTTATACTGTATTTATATGTTTACAAACCTTGCATACAAGAATTTTTCATAAAACATCTTTTAAAAAAGGAAAAGAACTTCTAGCTTTGTTTTCCCCAATTTTTTTCCAAAAAAAATAGCTTCGGTGGTATCTTTAGTTGCAGATTTTTTGCCCATGTTAGATTTATGTTTTTATGGTTTTTCTATTTTAAATTTTTTTTTTTAATGATATAATTTTTTAATCATTACACGTTATCTTTTCAAAGTTATCTTTTTTAATTATTAATTAAAAACTAATTTTTACTCATATAAGGTATAGATACAAAATAAATTTAAGATTTTTACTTTAGAAAAAAAAATTAATATATTATATTTACTTTGCTTTTACTTAGCTTTATTTAGTATCTATTATCTTGAATGGTTTAGGATTTCATAAATTATAATATTCTAAAATTTAATCATTTGGATTTTTTTCCTTGAAATTTTTTTCTAAAAAAACTACTTTAGTGCTATTTTAGATATATATATTTTTTTGCCATATTAAATTTATGTTTTTGTGATTTTTCTATTTTTTTGTTTTAAATTACTATAAAAAATGCTAATTTTTTAATCATTAGGTATTATCTTTTCAAAGCTTTTTATACTGATTAATTGAAAACTAATTTTTACTCATATAAGATATACATAAAAAATAATTTAAGATTAATTTTAATTTGTACTTTAGAACAAACTTGTAATATATTATATTTAGTTTGCTAATACTTATCTTTATTTTAAATGGTTTAGGATTTCATAAACTATACTATTTTAAAAATTAATCATTAATTTTTTAATTTTTTTTATTTTTTTTATTTTTTAATTTAATATAAATATTTTATTCTAATATACTCCTCATACAACTCATTTCACTCCTTCAAAGTTCATTAATCTAGGTACTTTATATCAATTCTCTTTCTTCAATAATATTTTTAGTTATTATTTTAATAAATAAATTTCTTACATTGTATTGTATATCCATTTGATACATAGTAGATTTGAATTATAAAGTTGACAATATACATGATATAAATTTCAATTATATTCATAGGTTAGATATACAATGGACTTGTGCTACAATGAAAAAAAATAGTGTCATATAAATAGCAAATACAAAAGACACCATAAATGGGCCACCTCCATTGAGTCCTACGATTTCCATAAGTTCAAATGGGTACATAGAAAAACCCCATTGAAAATGTAATGAAAAACATTTGTGGCCATTTCATAGAGATGATAAATTATATTGAGAACCTAACACTACATATACATGATGTTGATGATACTGATATCAACATATCCAAAGAAATGACATCCTTCATCTGAAAAGCATCTTACAAAATAGGAAGCATTGAAGCATTTGTGAAAGAGATGCTTTATGATAAGCATTATGATTTAGGTAATTCTCAAATATTACATGATGATTTCTTACATCACTTGAAAAAGTATATATTCTAATACGGTTCTTTGACTTTGTGTAGTTACAAAAACTGCAATTAAATAAATTGTTCAATTCTCAAATCTTGTGTGATGATTTCTTACATCACTTGAAAAAGTAGATATTGTAGCCAAGGCTTCTTTGAATTCATGTATTTCGAAAAACTACAAATAAATAAATTATTGAAAATGTTTGTCCCACCAGATCTATGTAAATGCATTTTTATATTTTTACTCACTATTTTTGTACAAGTATTACTTAATCAATTAAAAAGTAAATGTGTCTTTGATAAGTAAGCATCTATTCTACAAATACACAAAATATATTAAAATAGATAGATGAATTACTTAGTCATTATTTATATAGAAATATATATTTAATCATTCTTTTATCAACCATATCAAAATATACTTTTTTTTGTTACTGTATTTTTTCAATATCAGCTATGGGTGGTCCAAAATGAAAATTTAAATCAGAAGAGCAATGAAGACTATATATAAGAGAATAGAAAAGAGAGTAACATAGAAACTATCATAGATAAAGGATAGAACAAAAAATAGACTCTTAGGTAGAAAAGAAAAATATAAAGCAAAATCAAGATGATAGAGAATGATATGCTCAAAAAAAGGCAAATCAAAGAGTAAAACATTTGGAAGTTGAGAATAGTGAGGATACAAGTCTACAAAGAAATGTTCATCAAATGACACCTATACAAACCTCCAATTCTCCAGATCAAGAAAGAAAAGAGGATCATGCCCAACCATATCAAACTACCTATCCTTTCTTGAATGGAAATATTTAGTTCAATAATGAATATTAAAATTCAGTCTCAATAGATTGTGTTCCAGAAACACCTCAAAATGGAAATTCATTGTAGATAAATTTAGGCATTCAATTTAGTGTCAACAATGTACACAATTCTAATGGTTCAGTTCAATTTGATTTGAAAAGATTCCAAATGCACTTTAGATCACAACTAGATAGTTTTAGAACCCCAAAGATGTGTTGCATCTGTCAAGAATCATATATTGCAATCAAAGTATCCCAAAGTTCTGAAGCTCCTATATGCAATAGATGTAGACAAGAAAGAAGAATTCATATATTTTCATCTTCAAATAATATGGGTGTTGGGCCACAAGAAAATGATTTTTCAAAATTGACACAAGTAGAGTAAATGTTGATTGCATGTGCAAGCCCAATATTGTAAGTGACCCATGCAAGAGGTGGTCAATATAAATACAAAGGGCGCACAATAAGTTTTCCTCAAAATTTACAACAGGCTTCAAAAATATTGTCACACACAATACAAAATTTTCCCATTATTATTGTGAGAAGAAGGAATCAACGTGACACATGTTATAATTTTACTATCAATAGAGATCATGTCTACAAAGCACTGAAATATAAAATAGAGCATGAAAAATTTTATTCAAATGTTATTATTGATGAATATTCCCTCAATGGTAACCTACCAAGGAATAGAGATGAAAATATATTTAGTAGATTAACTATAGTACAAATGGAATTTGACTTAGATACCAATGAAGTCACATATGTCAGCCCTATATTGGAGATTGATGAAGGTAACACAATAGTTCACACTACATCAATGACTTCAAAACCATCAAATGCCCAAAGTGAAATGGAATTAATTCAATTGTGGGTTAATAACCCTAATGAAAAAACAACAACATTGATTAATTGGCCCAGTATTGGTGATTCTCCTATCAATGAGTATGCAATGTCAGGTTTACTAGACATGGCATTTCCAACACTATTCCTTGATGGAAGATGTGATTGGTTAGAAGCACGAATGAGGCATGTGCATCTACATGAATTTGTCAAGCATTTATTATGGTATAGGGATAATAGGTTTGGTAAACATCCACCACTTAGATATTTTATGATGAGTATGATAATGAGACACTGAGCACATAATTCATTTGCACTTTTTGTGTAAAGAAATATCCAAGACATGCCTGTCACTATTAATGAGATATGTGAGCATATGGAACTAATGCCACAATCTTATTCAGATGATAAGTTGATGTGGTTTATAACAACATTAAGGGTAACATGATCATAGTGGACTAAATGTCATGTAGAATTGACAAACATGCTTCACCAAATTAGCACTCCAACAATATTTTTCACCTTAAGTGTAGCAGATATGAACGGGCTTAATCTGCATGCTCGCATGCTAGGAACATGCCCAACCAATATGCAACAAAAATCAAAATTGGATAAAACAAAATGTTATCAACTATCCTCATATAGTTGCACATCACATCTAATTAAGACATACAATATTCAGAAAAGAAATTCTAGAAAATGGAATGGATGTCAAAGATTTTTGGTGTAGGTATGAATGGAAGCGTAGAGGTTCTCCACATGTGCATGGATTTTTATGGATCAATGGTGCTCCCAATATGGAAATTATTTATTGGTCAAATGAGGAGGAATAAAGAATAGTTGAGAAATATTTTCATTGCATTATTCATGGATGGAATCCTAGAGAAGATCCACATGAAAGAAATATACAAGTGTTTTCAAACTATATTTGTGTAAAATATCTTGTTATTTTATAATATATTTTTTAAAAACTATATTTATATGATGAACATATGTCAAATATCTTTATTTTCTTATAGGCCTTTGAAAATTTTGGTCAATATCCGTGTTTCAAAACTACAACACAACTTACCAATATGTATATTGACAATGACTATGAGAAAATACTAAACTGTGTTGAGCATCACATAGTTTGTAGTGAGGGTGCATGTCTACACAAAAAACAAGGGAAAATGGTTTGCAGGTAACAGTTAATTTTTTTTTATATTTGTATAGTACATGATATTATTTATTTAATGAAATAATTAATCATTCACCTTTTTATAATGTTATTAGATATCATGCTCCTTGGCCATTGAATCTTACTAAATCTAAAGTATACAAAGACATATAAATAGCTGAAAAAAATTAAGCCAACAAGAAATGATGATAGAGTGGACTCATATAATCATCACATATTATAATTATAGAGAGAAAATATAGATTGACAATCTATTTTGTCTAAACATGTAGTCATTAAATACATAGCAAATTACCCATCAATATCTGAGAAGAGCTTTGAAACATACCACGAGATGTTGATGCATCTTTCAAGCATAGAAAAACCTGATGATTTAGCTACACGTGCATATAGATGGATTCTAATCGAAATCATGGTAAAAATGGACATTGGAGCTCAAGAAACATGTCACATGTTGTTAGAGCTTTTTCTTATGAAGAGTAGTAGAAGATTTATCAATCTAAATGTCTCACATGAATTTTTCAAATCTATAACTTTGAATAATGAGGAGAACAATGATAAAAAAATAAAATGTTTCATTGATGGATATGGGTATGTGTAGGATCATGGTGTGCCAAAAAGTGGTGATCTAAAAAAATCTATAGATCTGAAATATCCCAACCATTTAAAAATCTATTCCAACTTTTTTCCCACCCACCCTGATACTAAATGAAAATAATTAATATTTTTAAAAGGTCTACTATATTTTTTGATACCAAACCTATACAGTCAACTTTAAAAAATCCAAAAAAAGTGTTTTTGGCTTATTTTTATGTGATTTTTACTTCAAACATGTAGTTGACAGCTTTTTTTCATCAAAATTTGATGAAATGAAAAGGGTTTCTTAAGAATGTTCTTATCTTTCCATAAATGTAAGGTTTGTCAAATTATGATTTAAGTAAGTAATTATTACTTATTTTCTAATGGAGCTATGTATAAAGTGCTGACTGACACACTACTTGAAAAACAACTATAACTTTCAAATGGTACAACATTTTTAAAATAAAAAAGATGCATCACATTCTATGTTTCTTCTATTATAAAGAAAAAAATAAAAAAATAAATTTTGCAAAGTTTTGAATTAGTTAAGGTGGTGAGACATGAGATTTCTTTTTATTCCAAGAATACTAAAGTCAAAAATTAATTAATTATTATTTATTTAGAATAAAAATACCCAAAAATATGTGTCACATCTAGGCATGGGTCTACTACTTCTATCTAGAATATTATTTAAAAATACTATCATTTGATTTTGATTGAGGTGGTCAAACATATGTCTACTTCTTATTTTTGTTTTGAAAATTTTGTAATATTGCATTAAAATTAAAAATTTTGACCAACAAATTTTTATTTTCTTGAGATAAGTCCTAGTAGTTTAGAAACTAGATTCAGTTTGCTAGAGATTCTTTTCTCTGAACTTTTTGATCTAAATTTAATATCAAGTACAAAATTGCACATCAAGTTGACATAAGCCTGATTTTCTAATTTTTTATTGTCACTTAAGAGCATAGTTTGGTTGATCATGATCTTGCACATACCCATATAAACAAAGGCCTCTTTGTATGGAAGACATCATAGTAATTGATGCAGCCAAATAATGGATATACAATTCTAAAAGAAAAAGAGAAATGAAATGGGAGCCAAGGGAAAAAGCAGCTATAGTTGGAGTTTTTCCAAGATTTACATCCATTCCTCCACATGCTTCACAAAAATCGGCAAAATTCTATTTTATAGATTTATTATTATACAAACCATTTCATGACATAGAAAGGGATATTGGTGTGAATATTGACTCCATGATAGAAACATGGGACTCATTCACTTATAATGCTTGGTATATACAAAGAGAAACAATTATAGAAGAAAATGAAAATAATAATGGTTCAGATATTGAATAAGATGAAGCTATTGCAAGTAATACTATATAGAACAAATGGGAAATCATATCTAGACTTCATAGTAGTCAAAATATGCAAGTATTAGAAATAGATATTTTAGGAAGAAGAGACATTAATAACAACACAAATTGGTCTACTGAATATTAAGGTGAGGAGTGTACAATGGGAGCAATCAATTTCATTAAAATATGAAGGAACATGAATGTCTCATATATGATGATATTCCTCAACGCTTCAATTATACAACCCTTAGCAATAAACAACAAAAGGTAATGAACATAGTTATGACTCACTACCATACTAATGAAGATAGAGGCCTATTTTTCATGATAATTCAAGGAACAAGAACAAAGAACTCATCTTTCATTGGTGTCATTAGTGAAGCCCTTCAAAATGCATGTTTTTTGGGTTCTTCTCCCCTTATTTTACTAGCACCAATAGGAGTCACAACATTTAATATTGGAGCTTTCACTATTCATTCGAACTAAGAATACAAGATATTTTTAACAGCTAGAAGGATCACAACTTACAAGTTTCCAAGAGGAAATGAAACATACCAAATACATATTGATTGATGAAATGAGCTTTAATGGTCAGACTATGTTGGGAAACATAGATTTGTGATTAAGACAAGCATTTCCACAAAGTTCAGACAAAAGCTTTATAGGTATATTTACACGTCTATTAGTGCATGTTATCATATTATGCCATATTTAGTACAATATATAAATATTAAACACATTAGAAATTATGAACAACCTAATAACTTTTTTATTTTAAATTTGTTTAGGTATATCTATGATTTTTGTTGGAGACTTAGGTCAATTGCCTCCAGTAAGTGACAAACCTGCATATGGTAGCAAAAGATGAGAAAAATTATTGTGGGAGGAATTGAAAACTGTGGTAACTTTAGATAAGATTTTTAGAGAAGAGAGGGAAAATATTGAACAAAAATAATTTCATCAAATTCTAACAAATCTTAGAGATGTTGACACACAAATTGAAGATTGGAAATTACTTATGATGAGAACTCCTATCAATTTAAATGCTACATAAAATGATGAGTTTCAAAATTGTGTCCATTTGTTCTCCACAAATGACAATGTTTATAACCATAACAAGATAATGTTACATTCCTTGAAGCATCATGTTGCACGAACTATTGCAACAAAAGTAGGGAGTTTGAGTGTAATAGAAGATTTTTCAAATAGAGAGCTTGAGATTGAATTATTAATCAACAAAAATTCAAGAGTAATGTTGAATTAAAATGTTTAGGTAGAGGCAGGTCTTGTAAGTGGAGCATTGGGGTATATTAGAAAGATTATCTAAAAGCTAAAAAGTAAACTACTAGAGCCACTAACATATGTTTTGGTTGAATTTGATAATTACTCTGGATTACCTTTTCAAGATCATCAACCAAATATAGTCATAATAATACCAATACAAAGAGGTAGAGCACTTCAATTACCTTTAAGATTGGAATGGGAATTAACCATTCATAAATCACAAGGACCAACTCTCTCAAAAGGTACAATTGATATAGGTCCAAGAGAGAGAATAGGTTTGACATTTGTGGCAATATCTCGTGTGAAGTCTTTACAAAGTCTTAGAATAACAGTGCTACCATTCAGATATGACTATTATGAGAAAATGAAAAATGGCATATAACTTTCCAAAAGAAAAGCTAAAGAAAATAGACTCAAATGTTTAGAAGAATACTAAGGTATTCATTTTATTTTCAAAATTTCTTCCATTACAATATATCGGTCCATTATATAAGTTCAAAATATAATGATTTTAAAATGGTTGCATCCATATAAACTTGTATGTATATATAACTACACAAAATTGAAAAACTACAAAAAAAAAAATCCTATTGATGTTCAAATTTATTATCTTCAATTATATATACTAACATTGATTTTATTTTGTTTGATTCTTAGGTAACATTTTTCTCTATGGATCTATCAAACAATGAATCTAAATTTTTTTTAATGCAAGTTCAAACATCTCTGCCAACTCTACTCCATCTAATGAAACACCTATTGATAAGTGCACAACATCAATTTTATAGTGTTTCTCTAAAATTCTTCAAGATATTGAAAACACTGCATTATCCATTGATTACGTTGAAGAGCTAGAAATAATGAGGATGAAAGATGTTGCACACAAGGTTAAGGAAACATATACAAAGGTGGTTTCCTTCACAAGTTTTATGGAAGAAGTATACCATGATCACTTTTAGATAAAGGTCGTAATACCATTCTAATCAATGAAGAATATGTAATGTATTTGCACCATTACAATGAAGTGCTCTTTATGTAATTTTCACTTTGTTATGACAAAACTTTTAAATAAGAGTTATTTGAGATAATTATAAACTCTTGAATTGTGATATAAACTACAAGTTTTTACCTATGATTTGTTACACTCTATAATTTATATGGTAATTGTAGAACTTTTTCAACTATTTTGAATCAAACAATTAGTTTGCCTTAAACTCCAAGCTTTGTGTAGTGGTTTAGATTGATGATTGTGACTTGTAATATCACCAAACTTCTAAATGGCAATTATTTAAACCATTTATAGACTCCTAAATTGTATCAATACACTACATGGTTTGACCTATGAAATTTGTTATGGTTTATAATTGATATGGTAAAGGTTGTACAACTATTCCAATTTTTTTGAATCAAACAATTCATATGGTTAATTATGAATTATTACATATGTCATTTTAATTATTTTTTCTTCAACTCCAATCCTTTTGTAATGGTTTAGATTGATGAATGTGATTTGTGTAGATGGTTTAATAGTATATTCTTAAAAATTATCAAGAATTAAATAGATTTAGTTTATATTTCAGATAATATTATGAAAAAATATTTCAATTTGACTTATATATGTTCTCGAATATATACTCTATTATAAAATATATAAATAATTTGTAACTAAAATGTAAATGAAAATTTGAATTATACTATTGTAAAATATTATAATTTTACTTACCATATATATCTTCAAAGTTAAACTTAGTTATACCTAAATATGCATTTTGTTAGTATAATTATCATATAGTATGTTGCCAATTAATAGAAAAATTAAATATTGCTGAAAATACATTTATTTCTATTAATATGTATTTACTTTTACCAATGTCCAAAAAATGACAAAATAAAATAAAATTGTTTAAATACATTTATTTCTATAAATATGTATTTCTATTTTGTAAGTAGCAAAATATTGTCAAAAATCTTATATATAGAAATTATAGTTATCATGAATGTATATCATGTGTGTGGTTGCTACTAGCTTATATATCTATTCAGATAATATGCAAACAAGATATCGATTGGCATATTTAATATAGATATTATGTGAATAAATATATAAGCTAGTTTATTTTCTTATAAAGATTGTTTGAGTAGCTTTTAAGACCTAATTATTATTTTTCTTTCTTTTGGGCTATATTCCAAAGTGCATCAAAAGTCAAGAAAAAATTTCAGATCTCAAAAAACACAACCATTTTTTCACAAAGTTTTTGTTGTTTTTTATTAAAAAACATACAAATCATGAAGAGAAAATGTTGTTACAAAAAAATACAGATCATGAAAGAAAAAATGCTGAAAATTTCAGCAAAATTTGTTGTATTTTTTAATTTTTCCAATTTTGATCAATGGTGCATTTTGTCTAGAAGACAACCACATCCTTTCCTTTAGCCATGTTTAATCTTTGACATGTGTGAGAGAGAGTTGGGGGGATGATTTTATATCCATTTCTTTCATACTTTTGAACATATTCACTAGGGTCACCTTTAAACATCACATACTAAGGGAAGAATTAGACTTGGGAAAAAAAGCTGAACTTTAACTATTTAACACTTTTAGTCTAAGAATATGTTACTCTGAATTCTTGAAAAAAAAATGATGACTCATATATCTCCTTCAAAGTTCAATGCGTTGATGTTTGATCAAGTGAGGTAAGACTGAAACACGGAGATCTGTTGACCAAAGTAATTAGACAGGGAAAATAAAGATGTTCATAAATGTGGATGGAAATCATTGTCTTGTTATGCCAAGAGGTGCTCTATACAATGGCAGCACAAATGCCCAGCACAGGAATATGCCAAGATTCCTTGTCAATAAAAAAAAATTGGGAGTGGTTACAAACTTCCAAATTAAATATTAAAAAAGAATTCCCAAAATAATAGCTAACCGAAATAATAGGAAGCCAAATGGAGGCCAAAATAATAGGCCTGAAAAAGTAGGGCCCGAAAAAGTAGGACCCGAAAAAATACGGCCTGAAAAAATAGGGGCAAAATAATTTCAATATGATTTTTTTTTGTTAAATATAATTTTGCATGCACATTCATGCTTATTTTTTGCGGGGAGTGGGGGAATTTGAAACAAATTCATGGAATCTGAAGAGACGTCTATTGGTGGATATGAGGAGCCTCTCAGAAGTTATAAAACCAAGGCTCCTCATTTCATTTTCATTTTATGTTTTTGCAGGAAGGAAGAGGTGGAGGTTATTGGAGGATTAGATTGGAGTTTTTGAATAGGAGTAAATTGAAGTTTTGGAGTAACATTTTTGCAGGTGAGATTTCTATTTTTTATTTACATTTTCATTTAGATTTAGATGTAGATCTAAATTGAAATTCAAAATTAGTTATAATATTCTACTTTGATTTAGATTTCAATTTTAATTAATTTCATTTAAATTTAAAATTCTATTCATAACTATTTAGGCCTGCATTTAATAGTTTAGTCTTGCATGTTTGATTTAGATTTAGATTTGTATTCAAAATCTATTTGATATATATATTTTATAATACATTTCATTGTTAATGGTGCTTGATGGGAGTGTTTTAGGGGTGTCTTCTTTTCTATTTCTGAAATATTTTGGTCCAATATGTACTTTCCTAACCAGATCTATCCATTTACTTCTGATTCATGCATGGAGCTTCCTGACACTATTAGCACATTGTTGGGACTGAATGAGAATGGATTAAAGATAAATGATTGACTCTGGATCTGGATATGCATTTGGAACTGGCTCTGTTGCAGCTCCAATTTATAGGTTCCTTCCTGCTACCTATTCTTTCGGTGGTTTAATCTAGTTAAGTGCGGATTGAGAGGTTCTGGCTCATTCCCACAAGTTTGTAATTTTTTCATGATGTCTAGCGTGTGGCATTCTGATGGGATTCTTCATTGGAAAATGGTGCAAATAATTATGTCAATGCTGAATGACTTGTCCAATGTGATAATTGCTCTAGCTATAGAATGCGACCATGGTGATTTTCTTAGTAATACAATTGAAAAAAAGGGAAATTTGGTATTAACACAATGTTATAAGAAATCTCTGAGTAGAAATGCTTATAAATACATTCAATTATCTTTTGTTACTCATAATATCAATCTCACTTTTTCTTGTACTCTTTTAGTCTAAGAAAGATAACAGATTGGAGTAACAAATTGCCTCTGTAACGACAGATGCAGGTGCAATTATTTTAGCAATTTTGGGCATTCTAATTGTTCTTGTTATGGGTACTTATGTTTTAGTTCTTAGATTATGTGATTTGGTTGTATTTAGAGTCTTTTTAATAATGTTTGAAACTACTATTAAATATAATAATAAAGATTAATGTAATGTTAAATATAACATGCTATAGCACTTATCAAAAATATCAAAAACACAATTGCTACAGCAAAACAAGAATGGAGAAAAAACTTCAATTTTTGTATTAATTCGTCTGCTTAAAATATATTACAATTTGCATATTTTATAATGATAAATGACTCATATGGACTTTCGCATGCTTATTTAACTACACTACAATCAAGACTAACTTTGTACTTAATCTAATTTTATCAAATGAGACTGGCCCAAGATTCCTATGTAATTGTTGTTATAACAAACATAGACATCTGTAGAACTTGTGATTAATAATTTATAACTACCTGATTCTTCGTATTTCATGCGTAAATTCATGATTCTAAAAACTCAAAGTTCAAACTGCATGTTACATTCTCTTCCTTATTCAGTGAATTGGTGCATGACTATTAGATTAAATGGTGCATGGAAGAGACAAAACACTGAAAGAAATTACTCTTTTCTTATTATTATTGTTGCTGCTATTTTTAATTTTTTTTATAATTATTGTTAGTCTTGATGTTGTTTTTAATTTTA